>RJWM01002201.1:0-70000 GCA_004363535.1 Dasyprocta punctata | reverse complement strand
CTGTGCTGGGGATCATATGCTAGACAAGTGCTCTTTCACAAAATTATGCCCCAGCTCCAAGCATTTGACAGGATTTTTGTGAATGAAGCACATAAGGAATGCCTGGCACATCATCAGTGTTATATACACTGGTTAAACTGCTATTATTATGTATTTGCCATAGATAAATTAATCCCAATATCCCCTTAGCATCTAGTAGCGAATGAACCAGAGCATTTGCTTTTAGATTCTTTGTTCCTTGCCTGTGACTGTTGTCAAATTTTTGTTAGTTATCAAAGAACTTGGGATTTCAATCAAGTATTTTATGCCATAATAACCAGGCCCGTAGAACAGGACACATGAGAAGAAGCAAAGCAGCAGCAGCGTAAGTAATAGTCTAGACTTCCATCATTGAGTTGGGCAGAGCTTGGGGATTTCCTACCTCCCTGCACATGGTGATTCAGGCCACTTCTTGTATTTTCCCCCCTGAGTGCAACTTGAGTGGTTCATATTGTGTATGGGGATTTCACTCAGGGGTCAGATGATTTAGACGTGGAAACTGTATAGGTTGTAAACCTGTGTTTGGTGATGTGAAATGCTTCTAGATAAGATTGTCCATTAATCTCACCTAATTTTATTGTGCAGCCAAAGAAACAAAGCAATATTTTCCAGAGCAGTTACTACTTGTTTTTCCATTGTTTTGCCTTTACATGGTTGTCAAATTCTTTTCTTTCCATTTTTTTCTTTCCTTTTCTTTTTTAAATAAGATATTCCTAAACCAGAAAATTATATCATACTATCAGGCTTAACTTTAACAACAAGGGGTTAGATTAAAATGGAGGAAAAGGAAAACCCAGTTACCAGTGTAGCAAACATTTTACAAAATGAATGAAGGGGGAGGGATAAATTAAGCATGCTATTGTTAAAGTGGAGTTCAGGGGTGAGGGTACTGTTTGCCACACTATCCCCATGGAACAACAGCAATAGAAAATGAACTATATTATTTTTTACTGACTTGTTCTGTTGGTGATTGAGGCATTTCAGTGCACAACCAGGAAAATAATAGGTTACTTTTACAATGGTAGAAGTTTAGCAAATGCTCAATCATTCACCCTACATCAGCGCTGTCATTGGTGAGAGCTTTACTGTATGATATTGATGCCTTGCTTCTTTCTTATTGCTGTATTCTTTTCAGATTCAATCTGTCTGCAATGGGCCACTAAACATTTCAATTTGCTACCTGTAGAGCTGGATTGCAATGCTCAGACTGAAATGAGAGAGAAATAGATTTAGTGAAACTCAGAGAGAGTTTCATGGATTTTTGTACAAGGATGCACAAACTGAAACCCACTGATAAGATACACATGATCACTTTTGAAAGTCTCATAAAAGTACATGACATTAAGCAATTCATGGATATATATAGGGAAAATAGACTTAGCTGGATACTGATAAAACCCCCTACATTTAGAGGAACTCAGAGTTAGTCAGGCTGGGTATACCTGCCTAAAGTCACTGCCATGAAAGCAGCCTTGAATATTTGTAAAACTATACTTGTTTAATTTTTCTTTAGTCAGCTTGAGCTGGTAAAGAACAGGTGAAAGTCAAAATTGTTTTCTGGGTATACTCATAAGATTTCCTACTGGAAAGTAACGATTCTTTTCATGTGGGTCCTCTTTACTGTTTTAATTTCCTGACTGCTTCCTATAGTTCAGTTCTTTGACTGGCCAAAGTTTTATGTTTTCCACTTCCATGTTTTTTTGTTTTCTTTTTTTTTTTTTTGTAATAGTTCGTGTTCATGTTGGAATTGTCATTCTCTGTGCTTTATCAGATACTTTAAAGAATTACCTACTTAGCCTAAATTTGAGATTCATAATGTAAAATGGATATGACATAAAGACGATTCAGGAGTATCCAGCAGAAAAATAAAATTTCAAAAGTAGAGCATTTAAACAGTGCCACCTAAATAAATAAATAAGTAGAAAAAGTGCCACAGTCCATTAAAGAACTGCAAATTAAAACAATACTGAGATTCCACCTTACCCCAGACAGAATAGCTATCATCAAGCAATCAAATATTTCAGAGACTTGGGGTAGGGAGGATGATCCTTAAACACTACTGATGAGAGAGTAAACTAGAACACTTACTATGGAAATAGGTGTGGTGATTTCTCAAAAAACTGAAACTAGAAACTCCATTTGACCCAGGTATTCTTTTAGGTATCTTCCTGAAAGAGATAAAGACATCCTGTTACAGTAATACCTGCATACCCATGTTTGTAGCAGCACAATTCATAATAACTAAATTTTGGAAGTGGCTCATACATCCATTAACAGATGAATGCATAAAGAAAATGTGTTATTTACACAAGATTGAGTACTACTGTGCCATAAACAAAGACAGACTTTAATCATTTGCAGGAAAATGGATGCATCTTGAGATCATAAAATTAAGTGAAATAAATCAGAAAGACAAACTTAAATATCACATGGTTTCTTTTATATGAAACACTCATAATAAAAACAAAGAACAAAATAAAAAATAGATAATAGGAAATAGAGGTATGTTTCTCAATGGGGAAGTAGATTAAAAGATGGAAGGAGGGGTGAGGGACAGGAGGGATATGAGAAGAAAAAAAAGAGTTGGAATGTCTTGCACATATACCAACTCCACACGAGGAACATAAATGTTATGTACTACAAACATGTACCATGAAATAAAGCAAAAATAAAAAGCAAGGGGATAAGAGATTGGGTGGATGGGAGAGGGAAGGAAGGGAAAAGAGTATGAAAAAAGAAATTAAGATGTATTGTGTATGTCTACAAACTTGCTATAGGAATTAAATATTATATACCCCACATGTACTAATGAAGCAGAAAATACATGCATACATACATACATACACACATACATGTACTATAGTGAGGCAATCCTTTATGCCCACCAGGTTGACTATAGCAAGAGAATGGGAAATAAAAATGTTGGCAGTGTTGAAAATTGGAGCACTTCTACATTGTTGGTAGGAATGCAGAATAATTCAGCAGTTGAAAGTTTGAGAATTCCACAAAAAGATAAGCATATGTTAGTATAGGTGAGTGTATGAGGCCACAGTGGTATCCTTAGGTATATATATATATATATATCAAGAAGAATTAGAAAGACAGACTGAAACAAGTACCTGTTCACATGTGTACTGTGTAGAGTACCAGAAAGACAAAAATGGTTTGAATATCTATCAATATGTAAACAAATAGAATGAGTAATGGTATACCCACAATGTAGTATTATTCAACCATGAAAAGGAATGAACTACTAATACATGACACAACTTGGTTGCAACTCCCTAACTGCACATTTTACTATGTAGTAAGGAGGGCAGACTCAAAGGCCATATACTGTATAATTCAATTCATATGAAGTATACAGAATAGATAAATACATAGAAACAGAATTCAGAATGATGTCTACCAGTGCCTGGGAGAAGGGGAGAACTGGGTTAAACTGTCTATTGAATAAGACCTTTGTATTTTGGAGTGATGGAAATGTTTTGGAAGTGGTTCAAGTAATGGCAATTGTAAATGTGTGAAATACCACAGAATTCTTCATTTTAATATGGTTAATGTTATGTTGTATGAATTTCATGCTAATAAATTATTTTTGAAAGCATATGTAGCAGAGGGATGTTATCCAAGAGAAGAGGAAGAAAAATTGATAGAGACAAATCCTTATAGATGGGTTTGTCATTGTTACTGTTATTTGTGATGCTGGGGACCAGAAGGTGTATTTCTTGGAAAACAATACTAATTGACCTCTACTTCTACATAGTTGCCTAAACAAGAAAAGTTAATTTATAGCAGAAGAAATATTGAAATATTGGCTGTATTCATTCTCACCAACTAGATGTGACCTTCTTTAGAATGGAAATTGTTGGATTTTGGATTTTTTTTTTTTTACAGAGATATCTGTTGTTAATTTTATCACTCTAATGAAATACTTAATAGGATTTCATTGTGCCACCAGCATTATGCTATTTTTTGGGATTTAACTATGACCAAGACACATATGATTTACTCCTCATAGCACTTACAATTTAGTTGAGGAGGAAGACCAAAAACTAAGTAAATAAGCACATAAAATTGTAGAATATGCTACGAGCTATAATGAAAGCCAGTAGGAAGCTAAGGCACAGAAGTGTGGGAGGGCATTTGGTCTGTTCCACTGGAGATGATACACAGAACCTCGGACATGGGAGATGAGCACGTTTGGGCCTAAGATAAGTTTTCATGTGAGTGGAAATTTAGTAGTGAGAAATCTACGATCTGGGGATACAGGTCAATGATAGAGTACATGTTTATCATGCACATATCCCTGGATTCAAGCCCAACCCTGCATCCCCTGCAAAAAATCTAGGTTAAAGCAGATGATTGCCTAATCCTTTGTGTTATCTATGCTTCCAGCACCTTGTGCTTGCTACAAAATTTCCCAAGACTTTGCTTTAAAAATTAATTTTTGGCATAGTTCTAGATTGGTTCCACACTACCTAAACAGTCTCTCACCAGATGCCTTGCTCAGATCACTGGTACAAGCACTTTTGTTTTATTGTGAATACAACTTTGCTTTTTACCACTTACCACTAGTGTGATAACAGGGCTTTTGATGTACTGACTGCTTTGAACTGTTTCCTAACTTCTGGCTCCATTGTTCCCAGGTTGAACTTATTGATTAATTTCTGACTTGTGGTTTCATTATAATAGCATTCCTACACACTCCCCTAGATCTTGTTTATTGTATTTTCTGTCTTCTATCTAGTTTCTCTTTTGCCTTTACATTTTACTAAGTAAAAGAGGGCAGGCAAAATTCTGTTCACTTCTAGGTCATTTATAATACTTGCTAGTTGATTCCAAAAACAAGTAAGGTCAGAATTGGAACTATTTATGAAGAAAAGAGCAAAGATGAGAGCAAAATCAGAAGATGCACAATTTTTTGCTTTCTCCAATAGTATCATCAACAGCTGGAAAGAAGTACATATAGTCTCTATGTGTATAACCTTTGTGGTTGGATCATTTCCGATCACTGGGTTTATTTACTCACAACATTAAACTAGAGCTGGAGAAGAAAAGGCATAGTGAAAGCAATTAGGCAGGTGTCAGAGATAACAAGAGGTGACAGGTCCAAAACTTACAGTATCTCAGGATTCCAGAGAAAAGTACGGACTTCATGAAACATGGTTTTCTGGAATTTAGATAATGGATTCTGACCACAAGTGCAGGGCACTAGGGATAAGTACATCTTTATTACTGGTGTAGAATTTATTCCTTAGCCTTGAATATTCCTGTATTTTCCATGAGACTAAACCCTATCATCATGCATGACTTGTGTGATCAACTTTATATTGTTTACATAATGCCACTACCTATAGTGGACAGTAGTGAATTCTACCCAGAATCTGGTTCCCTGTCTTCCTTCCTAATAATGTTCACCCTTCCCTTAAGCAGCCATTGGGACTTAGGACAAATCTAACTTTCTGATCTCTAGAGTTAAGGCCAGGTTAATCAAATCTAGTCATGGTAATTGTATTCCCTTGGAGTGATGGATTTAGAACACAGCGTTAAACCAGACAACATGGCATTCCCTAGGGAATATCATTAGGATAGATTCCAAACTTGAATTGACTCAGTCAAAATGAAAGATTTGTATTCCACAGTTGGAAGAGAAAGGCTTTCTGTCTTCTGCAGCTTGGAGGAAAACCTGAAGATAGACTGCCTGTGTAGGAGGAAGGAGCCAAGTCAATCAAGCAGTGAGGGCACCTGCCCTGAGTTTACCATCCTGGAGCCATCCCCATCTTTTGACTAACTGCTGTATAAGAAGAAAGATTGTCTTAATTCTTGCTTTCCTAGGCTGATGAAACCATACCAATGAATAGACCTCCTTGGATATTTATTCTGCAGTTAGTATTATATGTTAAAATACATGATCTTATTTCAGGAAACAGTTCTGCAACTTAGCAAGTCATCCCCATTTTATCAGAGTGGAAATGAAAGACTGTAGTGCTGACTTGCCTAAAGCTCAGCCAGGATTTAAGTCCTGATCTTTAAAACTCAAATTTAGCTCCCATTTCTATTCATATCACAATCACTGTCACAGTTTAATAAAAGTAGTACTGGACTACACAGGAATAATAAATTTGGAGTTTAGTGTATGCTCTATCACTTTGTGAATTTCAGAAAGACATCATATTTGTGGGCTCCATTTTTCTTGTCAATGTAATGGGTAGGTTATATCTGCTAATTCCAGCTTTAGTAATAGATCTAAAACATGTTGATTCCATTAAAGTTTCTTCACTTTATTTGTCTTTTCTCCATGTTTCCTCATAATCACCATTATAACCACAAAAGAGCAGCAATTCTTTCCTGGGTTGTGTAAACATAGGAGGCTCCTAGGTAGAGAGTAGATCCTTTGGGCAATCTGGTGTTATTCTGGGCTCTACAGTCCCCATCTGGTTGAGTCCTCTGTGTTCTCACTATCTTCTCTTTTTTCCTGCCACCATTGAACATTCTCGGCTAGATAAGGTGCTTTGTAACCATGTTATAGACTATACAACAAATTTTGTCTTTAACCTCTTTCTCTGCTATCCTTGAGGTAGCTGTTAAAATTGTCTCTTTTAATGATTGTTTGTGAAGGAAGAATTACTGTATTGGGAATACAACCAATGGGAGATACGCAAGTTAGAAATTGTAAGTTAAGTGGTATAGTAATCCAGCCTTATTGCATAAAAGTCCTTATATTTTGTCTGAATATACAGAAAGATTTTTTTTCTGACCTTTAGTTCAGTTCTTGTAATTTTCTCTTAATTTTGAGGCCTTAAAAAATTCCTGTCTGAAATAACTTTGCTGAAATCAAAACTACTTCTCTCCTCTTTTGCATTTTGCGTAATATTTCACCAGACATTGGTTGTTTGTTTCCATTACACTATTACAGGCATTCACAAAGGGTTGGGGGGCAGAAAGAAGACTACTAAGAGATCAGTGTCTTTAACTCTTTAATTTGGGAGGAGTGTTTGTAGTATAAATTCATGAGATCAGGCAGTTCACATCTCATATTAACTCTCATTCTTACTCCTGAAGCCATATTTCTTCGTTAGGAAGTTTCTGTCAAGTATCCATAATATTTTTGTTCAGGAGGGGAGAATTTGTCAGCAATGCAAAATCATTAAAACAATTACCTTTGCATTTATTAGATAGCTAGCACACGATATCCCAATCAAGAAATTGTTTTTTCTAGTCTTTAAAAATATTAAATTCTCAAAGACTATGTTATGATACTACCTTCAAAGATTTATTCTAGCATGATGCTTGTTAAATATCATTTTTCTAGGTGCATTCCATGATTTAGTGATTCATTTACCAAATATTTATTGCGTACTTACTCTATGCAGAAACTGCCAGTTGAAAAAGTTGACAGAGGGTGCTACATTCAGTGGGCTTTAAACATGCTGGTGGAAATAAATGCAGTGCTTAAATGCACAGGCTGTTTATAGAGCTTGATGGGAAAGTAGGAGAGAGTTTCAAGCAAAAACAGCCTACCTATATACAGACATAGATTTTAAAAATGTTTAAGGTAAAGACTGATTTGGAGGGACCTAGGAGAGAAATTATCCCCGTTCATAGAAAAAGTATATACTTTTCACCTCTGACCTTATCTATTGAAGACTTAAAATGATTTTTAGTACTGCATAGAGGTGATCTCCTGTCATGAATTACAGAAATAAAAATATCCAGAAAAGTAGACATTTCTTCTAGAACCTTCTTACAGGTAAGGGAATTATTTCTTTATACTATTTTAGAAAATATTCCTAAAAACTATATTTCTTTAATTGATTGTAATTCACTCCAGTTATATATTCTTTGCAGTAAGGTGGAAACAAATAAGAACTACTTTTTTTCTTTCACTATTAAATTACATATTACCAAGTAAATACATCTAGTATTTCCTATAGATTCTGCTTTGGCTGTTAAAACTCAAATCCAAACTAAAACCAAACAAAAAAGAATTCCAGGCAAAGGTAAATATTTGCCAGACATTATGGCAGAGGCCTATAATTCCAGCTTCTTGAGATGTTGAGGCAGGAGGATTGGAGGTTCAAGGCCAGGGCTGACAACTTAGTAAGACCCTGTCTCAAAAAATAAAAACTGAAAAATGTGCTGGGGGTGTAGCTCAGTAGTGTAACCATGCCCCTAGCATGAGACCCTGAATTCAACCCCCAGTCTGGGGCAGAAGACGAGATTAACTGTTAGAATGTTTGAAAATTTCAGTGTTCTTTCTTAATCTTTCAGGTAGAATAATAACAAATAATGAAGTTGGTACAATTACCCTTTTGTGTAATTCAAAGTTAATAACTGGTGGAAGAAGTTTTGGCCATTACGTGAGCTGTATAGTTTTACAAAAAGATACAAATCATCTTCTAAATTAGTATTATTCATTTAAGAACTAGAGTTGGTTATTTTTCCTGTCTAGTGGTAGAAATCTGCTCTCTTTTGGTCTGGTTCATCAAAGGTATACTAAATGTAAATTGTGATATATATTCATTCTCATTCTCACTGTCTCTGTCTCTGTTTCCTCACATCTATGACGTCTTCCACAATCTGCCCTCACCCCAAGCTCCGTATTTCTGAGTTACTGTTTTGTGGCTAAGTGTTTGGATCCCAGAAGTCGAAACCTCAATTTAAATTCCAGCTTCATCACTCTCTGGCTCTGTGAATTTAGATCTCTAGCTTCTCTGAGTCTCAATATTCTGAAATGTGAAAGTGGGCTTATAGTAATTTGATCTTTGTAGAGTATTACTGTCAATTAAATAGACATTTAGCACGTAATGTTTGGTGAATATTAGCTGAAAAGGAAAGATCCTCAAAGAAAGTGTATAGTGAGAAAATTTGTGTGGGCACATGTATTTTCAGGGACTGTGCATGAACCAGTCTAGTCAGAGAACAGGTTCTTTCTTGGGACAGGAGTACTGGATTTGTGCAGGACCCTTACTGTAATAGTACAGAGTCATCTTCCAGTCCATTTGGAGCGTCTGAAGATTTTTATGTCAAACCATAATGTACTAGAAGTCTTAGCAAGAGTAATGTGGTGGTCAGCATTACATATAGATCAAATGATGAAAAAACTATATGCAGGGAAACGTTTTAGGCTACAAATAATTTATTTTTGAGGAAGCCATGGATGTGAGTTGTTTGAACTTTGACGCCAGTTCGTCTGCTATCCACTTTCATCCCTTCAGTCACAGCCTTAGTTACAGGAGACATGAAGCCTCTTGTCTATCTGATGTTCTTCGTTATGAGTATGGTTTAAGACTTAGCTAGCACTGTAAAAACAGAAAGTTTAACAAATAATACAAGTGAAGTAGACAAATACAGTATGAATGGTATTTCTGAAATGGATTTTAGTGATTTCTCATTAAATTGAATTGGCAGAAACTCAAAACAGTGCATCCTCTTTTCAAAATATAATCGTTTTTAATGTGTCAGACCAGAGTTTTATAAAAAGTTAGTAATGTTTTATTCAGCATTCTTTCCAATTCTTCCTAATATAGTGTTGTTCATAAATTGATTATTTCAAGAAATGGTGAATGAGTGGATAGATGGCCAGCTTTCCAAGGAATTGACAATTGCTGGACCTTATTGTACTACTAGATTGTCGCTGTGTGTGATTGTCTCCTGCCATTACATTCGTGGACCCTGGAATGTCTTAGGACATGATGTGAGTCTCTGCTTCTCTCATTTCATCCCCAGTGCTTAGAATAGTCTTTCCATAAGTGAGTGAAATCTACATTCATGATAAGGGCAAGTTTGGGTTTTAAGATAGTGTATCCCCAACAAGGGATTTTTTTCTGGCCTTGGGCCACTCAAGATCTACGACCATTAGTTTCCTTATCTATGAAAATAGACAGGATATCTATTTTTGGCAGTAAATAATATGGTAACTATAATATACAACTCCCGTCTGTTGTTTTTTGTTAAAATATAAAAAGAACTTTGAGAGTCAGACAACATTTTGCTTAACTTGATGAAACTTGTGGAAGCACGCTGTGTTGTCTGGCAAACTATAATATTGTCATGGTAGATAAGCAAAATATAGACCACTTGAAATGTACAAAATGAACATTCTAACAAAGGGCTGGTTAACTGGAGACTAACTTGACTACCATACTCAACAAGTGCCACAAAGGCAATGGATTGTTATTCAAGGATTAAATGTGATATGATAATTTTAGGGAAAAAAATTTTGGACTAGAATTTCTTAGCATCAAATAGGAGCCTACAGTTTTCCTAAAGAAAATATTTAGGTAAATAATGTTAACCTGGTAGTTTGGCTCTATTTATTTTCCTTCTAGTATACTTACTCTTGCATTTATCATTTTTATCCAGTTAAGGGAAGATGGAGAACTTGAACCTTGGAGAACTCATGCTTCCTATCACTGAATTAATTAACTGGCCTAAGTCTGCAGTGAAGATGGGAAAATATGAGCTTTATTTCCATTTTGTTTTTTCATTAAGATTAAGGCAAATATCTGTATTTTGCACATTTATCAGCAATGGCAGCACCTTGCAATTTACTATTTTCATACTCATAGGGGCTTATTATAAAGAAAAATACCTTGAAATCTTATCAGACATACTTTTTGAATGTTACCTATTTAGAGTTCATATAACATCCTTGGGGAAAGAACCAGGAATCAAATTGATAATTGAAAGCATTAATAAGGTAGAGAATCTCTTTTAGTGCATAGGCAATGTGGAATAGTAGAAAAAACAATGTTTGGCCATCAAGAATCTCATCGCTATTCCTAATATTATTGCTATGTCAGAGGCCAGATCTTAACACATTTGACATAGTTCATTATATGATTTAGTGGAAGAAAAATGAAGAAATAATTGCTTGGTTTAAGATGGAGTAAAGTTTTAAACTTTTGTAGTCAAGTAGATAGAATTTTTGTGGCCTCTAAGTAAGGCATCTCTTTTATATGAAACAACTGTGCACATCTAAATGGTAAGGAATTTCTTGGCAATTTTCTATGGTTGTCTTCTCTTTCTTTATGTCTTGTGAGTACCATTTTGTTTTGGACTATTTTCTCAAGAGAGATGTGTAATGATTAGCCTTAGAAGAAAGAAATTATGTGCTATTTGCTATCATAATGTATCCTTGCACAGCAACAGTTGGCCAGGTTTGCTTTTGAAGTCCATTACAAAAATTGGGCTTTCCCACCTTCCACTGCTATAACACAACCCAGTATGCCCCCAACCTGAGCCATATCCTGTAGCTGTGTGAGAACTGGGCCTCAGGGAACAGGTACAAGGTAATGGTGATACCCTGGCTGCTATTACTACAGAAAGTAATAAAGTATCTTTTGTTCCTCACTTAGGAGTTTTTGTTTTGTTTTTTGTTTTTCTAAAATTCTGGTGGCGTTTATGAATCTGTGGTAGGTTAACTTTCTAGCTTAAAGATAGAGTAAAAGTCTCAGACTCTTCACAGGTCTCAACAGATTGAGTTTGAACACACTGATTTTAAAATAAGACACATAGATGAAGTTCGGCATCTAATACAGGTTGCAGTTGCATTTAAGTTCTGGCACAAAGGGGAGATCAGAACTAAACATAAAGTGAGTCTTTATAATTTCTTATATCTTATCTCATTTGGGACTTCAATGATTTAAAACCATCTTCCATTGCAGCAAGATATTGGAAATCTATTTATAATGAACTTTGATTTTGAGAATTGAAGACATAAAACTACAGTAAATTAGTTTCTCTGATCACACGTATTCAACTACTTTACCTACATGTATTAAATTCTTGCCACCTTTGCATTTATCTAGACGTCAGGGGGAAATCGAAAGATATTTAAGTGGAAAAAATAGTCTATTTCTTTCTTCTTAAGAAAAAATCAAGATTCTGGAGATGGAGGAATGTTAGAGAAGCAATATACGCTTTCAACGGAAAAAAAGGAAATGGCCGTTGTTAAGTTCAGCTTTGAGCAATCGCATGTCTATCAGCAGTCAGTTTGGAAAACAATGCTGAAATCCTAGGACTTCGAAATGATGGAACTGGTGCAGTAAGCAGAAGTGGTAATTGTTAGGTCAGTGGTGGTGAATCTGTGTGGCATGCGTGCCACAGCAGGTTGTTTGTTGTCAAGGAAAGCTCTAAAAAGTTCGCCATTACCATGTTAGGCACCTCATCTTCAAATCTGGGCATTTTAAAGGTCATTGTGAAAGGGGAAAATAACCCATTAATTTTTACTAGTGTTCATTTAAGCATTTTCTATGAAAATCAATGTAAAATTTCACCACCATTCAAAATGCAAAGTGATGTATAATATCACTACTCCGAACTGCCCTAAATTGTTGCATTTTTAAATAAGCAGGCTTTGAGTTCTGCGCTTACTGGTTAGATTCAGCTTCTCAGGTTGGATTATTGCCATACGGATGCAGTAGTGAGAAAAATAAATTTGTGTCAGTCTGAATTGTACTTCTGCATTTATTATTTAAACTGTTCTTAACCTTTACCTAGGTCAGTGATTATCTTGCAGATTTGCTTTTATTTGTATGCTTCACAGAATGAAAATTCCTTTTTATGAGTATTATTTATAAGTTAAATACTACTTCCCCATTTACATTAGTAATCTTAAATTATTTAACTGCTTTGGAATTCATATGTTACAAATTTGCCTGATGAAAGCTGTCAGATCACTGAATGTATTTGTGCTATTTTTCTGTTGCTCATTAAATAACTGCTTTAGGGTTCTTAGCAAAAATAAAGCGTTATGAAGGCCAGAAAAGAGAGGAAAAGAGGTCAACTGGTCTGTGTCAAAATCTGCTGTTCTGTAACTGACACTAACTGGCTTTATAGCAATTTCTCCTAGACCTTCAACAGTTGTACTCACCCTTCTACCTTTATGTGTTCTTCCCTTCATTCAGTCTCAAGTAAAATTGTTTAGGTCAGAGAAATAGGACACTATTTAAAACAAGAGAAATAGTATCTTCTTGTTGAGCAGGGAGCAAAGCTATGACAATAACTATTATATTTGATGGGAGAATATTATCTTGATTCACTGAATAAGTAGAATTTCTTTCCATAATAACACAAAATTAAAAGTAAAGCCTTGAGTTGTTTGAACAAAAAATCTTACATGTAATTGCTAGTTTGGCCAATGTAAATTATATCAGAGTCCAAAATATCATTAATAATATAATAAGTATATATTAATACAATATGTAATAATTATTAAAACTTTAATGATTAAAGATTATTAATTACTGATTAATAATTAAACCCAGGAGTAGATTTAAGCAATGGTGTTATCTTTGGGCTAGTGGAGTATAGTCTGAGACCTTAGGTAAATCTTGTTTTCCCAGACTGATATTTCAGATCTTATACCTTTTCTTGCTGAACATCTTGAAGCAGAGAGATTGCTTGGAGAGGTTGTGATGACTTATGTCTGAGTGCCCCCTCAAAGCCTCATGTGATCAAAGGTGGGGATTTTCTTTGAAGGTGACTAGATCAGGATGAGATGCTGGGATTGATTCAGTGTGCAGTGCTAGGATTGTGAGTACTACCTGCTCTGAAGGTGTGTAACCTGGATAAGAATATAAGGGCCAGAAAGGACTACTATAGTCATGGCTTGTGCCTCACTTTTTTTATTGCTTGTTGCTTCCTGCTTTGCTATGGACTTCTCTGTGATGCCTGTATTCTATGCCCCGCTGCCTTGGAGCTAGTCAACTATGAACTGAAACCTCTACAAACTATAACCCAAATAAACCTTTACTCCTTTAACTTTGGATGTCAGGTATTTTGTCTCAGCAATCAGACAAAGTAACTTAAGACAGAGGTGCCACTGAAAATCCTTCTCTTGCTTTTTTAGTTACCCAAAAGTCAACCTAAAGGAGATCTCAGGTAAACCAAGCCTTATTGGAAGTAGTAAACAACAAAATTTTAAGCCTCTTATCTGGAAGATAAGTCAATTAGGCATATTTCAAAACAGAGCCTCCTATTTCTTAATGATTTTGGTCCTGTTTTGCAGTTTGTTCCTATTCACCCATATATTCATTGTCTTATTCAACAAATATTTATAGAGTAACTCTTCTGTATATGGTCTTATTGTAGGCTTTGAGGATATATCAGGCAATGACTTAGACAAAATTTCTGCTTTTTGGAACTTATACTCTAGGAGGAAACACAATATTTTTCATACCCTATCTATTATTTATTAATGAGTCACAAAATACAGATAATAGGACAGTTGATGAAGAATAACACTAAGATAAAGTTGATTAAGAGACCTCTGAAGACAATGTTTGAAGAAAGACCAAAGGGAATGGAATGATTCAAGCAGCTGTTTGGAGACAGATATTCTAGAAAGAGAAACAAGTACATTGTGCCTGAAAGAAGGACATGCTTGGCATTTTGAGGAACTGTAAGGAGATCCATATGATTGAACACAGTAAATGGGAACTAGTAAAAGGAAATGAGGTCAGAGAAGTGGTGGGGAACTGGGATGAGGGAGGCTTTAGCAAAACTTTGATACTGAATCAAAAGAGAAGCTATTGGAAGGTTAGAAAAATATAGAAGAAATGATCAGACTTAGGCTTCAAAGCAATGCTGAGTGACAGAACTTTCTATGGTGATGAAATTATTGTATAGTCTGAAGCGTTCAGTGGTAATTGAGCTCTTGGAAGTATGGCAAATGCACCTAAGAAACTAAATTTTTTAATGTAATATAATTTTAATTTAAATAGCAACATGTAGCTAATGGCTACCATGCTTAACAGTGCAGTTTTATAACCTCTGGTTGCTTTGTAGGGCATAGAATGTGGGGAGGGAATGAGAAGACAAAAAGCTATTATAATGTAGAACAAAATTTAACAAAAAAATTTTTTGTAAAGGACTAGTTAGTAAATGTTCTCAGATTTTCACATCATATGATCTCTGTTAAAACTGTGGTGGTGTGCCTTTGACAATATGTAAATAAACTAGCATGATGGTGTTTCCATAGAATTTTTATTTATTTGTTGGTCACACTTGGCCCATGAGCTAGTTTGTTAACCACTGTGGATGACATAGTATGAAGACCAAACTTTTCTTCGAGGATAGAGTTGACAACTTAGCTTAAATATGCATTCTGAGAGAAAAGACTGGAATAACTTGAAGATATTTGTTCTTCACATTTAATAAATAGATTTGCTATTTACTAAGATTGGAAAGACTTTGACAGAACATATTTTGAAGAAGGAAGTGAGATTGATATGTCTTTGTTAAATTTAAGATTGCTATTATTGTATCCAAAAGGAGTTTGGAATTCAGGAGAGATATATGAACTGTAGATATAGATTTGATAGTTATCAAAAATAATAGTATTAAAATCAGGGTGTAAATTGGATTTCTTAGGGTGAGGGTTTGCCAAAGAGGGCTGAGGACTGATTTATGACAAACTCTAGTCTGAAGTAAAACAGTTAAGAATAATGCAGTAAAGACAGCTATAAAAAAGAGTGAAAAAATCAGAAAATGAAGTACAGCAGCCGAATGAGAGCTTATCGTCAGTACTTACCAGATACTGCCTGGAGTGTAGTAAGCCCACCCTTATGTGTTGAGTCAAAGTATCATTAGGTGCACACTACTCTTCACTGATTTTTGTTGAATTGTAATGTACAATTCCTCCTATTCAGAAGCCCTTAATGTGTCCCCATTACCAACTCCTTGACAAGAAATTTTTATTTTAGTATGATCTTGAGCCAAAGTATAGCACCTCTTCATAGATATCAATAAGCCCTGCAATTATATATTTCTCTGTTTTTCTTTTTCCCTAAGTTTAAGTTTTGGTCTTTCATTACCTTTTGAAACATTGATTATCTCTTCAGGACCAATACTCCCTCCAGGAGTATTTTCCCTTTCTATTTGTCTCACCTAACCTAGCCTTAAACCCTTGTTTTAGCTCTACTGTTATGCATCTTACCTCCATTTTATTTCAGTTTTTGATTTTAATTCTCATGCTATTTTAGACAGCATAGGAGCAGGTGTATGACACAATAGTGGAAAGATTATGAGACTGGGGAACAGACCTATTTTTAAATACCGTTCTTCTGTTTACTCGCTTATTACTTTGCTAAGTAACTTAAATTCTTGCAGGCATCATTTCTTCACCTATAAATTAAGATAAAAGGTTTTGTAGGATTTTAATGAGATGGTCATACTACTTTTTTTCATTTATTTTATTTACTACATCAGCTTAAAGCTAAAGTTTTTCACTGCCAATAACCAAGTCTATACAAGGTAAACTCACAAAACTTGTTAATGCATCCATGCTTTATATCTCCTATACTATTTGCTACCTTCCTTTGCACATATTTTTTCTTATTTACATTGAAAGGATTATGCTTAAAGTTTTGTGCCTCTCATTCATTAGAGTTGAAGTTATCTGCTTCATTTTATGTTCTTTATTGAAGTTCTTTTAAATCACTTGACAGTTTATTCACTTGATAGCAGCACATGAACATCTGAGTCTTTCTTTGCCCTCAAATAGCACTTTTATTGTGGATCAGGAGAGTATCACTGAGTGAGAGGGAGCTTCAGTCAAAGTCAATATTTATAACTTTTTCACTAGACCTCAAAACGTTATGTGAAAAATTTATGGCAGGGCATCAGGTAGAGAAAAGAAAAGTTATATGAGGAACTAAACCTCTGGTTAATGGCTTCAAGAAGCATAGTTCTTTCCTGAAAGTAACTGCTAGGAAGTTGTCTTGAAAGGATTATTTCTGTGACAGAGGTACTGGGAAAATTTTTATTGAGACTTCCCATTGATGTTGTCACATAGTGTTTACTGAAGACAGCTTTTTATTTCAGAGCTGTAGACAACATTGAGAGTTATAGACTGTCTGAAACTTTTTGAACTTATTGAATCAATTGTTGCATTTAAGTTGGATTTTCTATCTGTCATTTGGAAAATGGTTGTGTTTGTTTGAAATTTATCCTTTCTTTTAGAAAGACTAGTTTATTTTTTATTAGAGAATAATAATGGTTAATGTTTTATATTATGATTTTAAAATAACCAAAATATTACTTAGAGTTCAAATCATAAACAAAAGAACATCCTCTCTTACAAAAAGAAACAAAGACAAAACTTTTTTTCAATGAACTAAATAAACTAGTACCATAAAGGAAATGAATTAGCATTTATCTTAAAATAATTTCAAAATAACAGAATAGATCATTTGGAGAGTTATTTAAACTTCTTTGTACTCTCTGTCTGTCTGTCTATCTAGAGAAATTTTCTCATAAGAGAAACCATGCATGTTGATGGTTAGTGTAAACTTATTTCATTGCCTTCTAGCTACTTGGAATTTGTATTAGGTTCCATTATAACTTGATGTAAAATTCTTCTGTAAACTACTTTTGAAATCTTATCCTATTTCTTTATTAGATAAATTAAAATAATCCCTTTTATATACAAGTCTTTATACTAAGACTTTTAAGGTCTTCTAGTCCAATCAACCTCCAACACATCAACTTTCTCTTATATTCATCTATTACTGTGAATTTTGTCCATCCTAATATTTAAACCACTAATTATATAAAACTGTATCCTTTGAAAAACCCATTTCATCTTTCAATGAAATTTTCATTAGAAAAGTTACTTTAGTATAAAACACTGTCTCCTCTCAGTCTCACTTGAATGCTCCAATTCTAGCATTTGGATTGTTATGCAAATAGTTTGACCAGTCTTTGACAAATCAGTCTTTCAAATATGTGAATGACAGGAGAGTCATTCTATTTTGTATACTGTGTTTGGTCCTCAGATATATTGGTTATTGATGAATTTTCTCCTATTTGTTGTTAGAATTAGTTTTAAGAAAAGGTAAAACCAGCAAAATACAAAAAACTGAATTCAAACTAAACAGTCGAGGAAGGCTATAAAAAGAAATGGTAATGAGTGAAAACTGTCTGAGCTATTATCTATTAAGTAAATATGTACATAGCCATTTTATAAAAATTTTTACTTTTTTAAGAAGACGGTAATTAACTGCTATATTATATAATTGTTAAACAGTACTGTCTGAATTACTTTTCACTCGTTGCTAAGACAAAATACCTGACACCTAAAATTCAGGAAGGAAAGGTTTATTTCTTACAGTTTCTCAGGGGTTTCTGGTTCATATTCAGTTGGCTCCAAGGCAGCGTGGTATGGTGGGGCCACCATTGATGGCCGCTGCAAACAGCAAGGCGGGCTAACTGGGAAGAGAGCAGCTGAGAGAGTGCAAGAGCAAGAGAGAGAGCTTTCCTCTTGCCCTTACACAGTATATCGACTCCACCCCTGGGCGGGTGCAGCACTCACATGGCCAATCCCAGCACCAGAGAACAAACCAATCATGAATGCCAGCCACAGCTCTGTCCATGCCACAATTATATGAGGTTTGGGGGGACACAGGACCGACCACACTGTAAGAAGTACTATTTCATTAATTGTCATTAATCAGTGGGCTTGGACTCATCACACTGGCCTAATGTACAAATCTTGCCAATTACTGTTTGAGGACCTGAAGAAATGGAGAAATATATAAACGATGCTGCCAGGTATATGCTTATTTAGCCAAAGGAGGTGGGACTGTCAGTTCCTTGTATATTAGGAAAAAAGAAAAGACCCATTTTGTGTCCCGTGATTGAAATGCTATTATTTGGCATAGCTAAAGGACACCGGTGCTTACTTATGAATATTTATTTGGCTCCTGGAGGGTTAGTGAAATTGTCTCAAGCTTTCCTTATATTTTTAGTTACAGATTTTTGCCCACATTTTATTTAATAAGCCTTCTCTTTCTAATCTTTGTGCTTATATTTTAATAGTAATATTTTTAAAAGAATGGAAATGGTCACAATCAATGTCTGTAATTCTTGTTTTCTAAATGTTTCTATTTATTCAGGAGATATGTTGTTTCCTAACTACAGAAGACTAAGAACATTTGCTTTTCTAGGTCTAAAATAGCCTGGTCTGTTGGTCAAAGGAATAAGATTAATTAAATCTTAATCTGGAAACTTCTCAGAACAAGATATAAAGTAACTGACCTTTAGAAATTAAATGTTACAGCATTTACATTTTGTGATTACATTTTTTAGATTTAAGAAAGGGAATAAAGACATAGACTTTTGACTAAAGAGTAGAATGGCTTTAATTTTGTATTGTTCTAATATTGGTACCATTTCTAACATCTATAAATCAAGGAACATTTAAAAAATAAACAAAACAAAAGCCGGGCGTGGTGGAACACACCTTTAATCCCAGCACTTGGGAGACTGAGGTAGGAGGAGTGTCGTGAGTTCGAGGCCAGCTTGGGTTACAACGTGAGCACAAGACTGGCCTGAACTACATAGTGCAGACCCTGTCTCAAGCCTGAGCATCTCTTTGGAAGATGACAGTATGCAGTGTAGCAAAAATGAGGGACTCTCTTCTGTCTTGTCTTCGAGGCCTAATATTGTTCTCGTTGTTTTGCTTTATTCTGATTAATTTTTTTCCTTTGGCCTTATTTTATACTCTGTTTTTATTGGTTTTATTGTGTATTTTTGTTTTTTGGGGGTTTTTTTTGTTTTGTTTTGTTTTTGTTTTGTTTTGGTTTGATTTTACTATACCTGTTGGAAAGGTCAACTATTCTGAAAGTAACAAGATATACTATAGTAGCTATCATTTTCATAGTATCTTTCTTAGAAGTTCTGTACCAGTTCTACTACTTTGTTTTGATTGACTTCGTTCTGTTATGTTTTGTTGATTTTACTGTCTTTAAAATAAAAAAAAATCTCTATACCCTTTCAAAAAAACAACAACAACAACAAAAAACTAGGACTGGGAGTTTGGCTCAGTGGCTTAAGCGCCTGCCTGCCAGGTGCAAGGTTGTGTGTTCGATCCCTGGTGCCACAAAAATAAAAAATAAAACAAAAATATCCTTTAATTGCTAGAGCAGCAAAAGCAGCTTCTTAGTGGCCTTTTTGATATATAAGTGAGATTACTATAAAGAAGATAATAATTAATAATGACAGTATGACAATCTTGTTACTTAAATTGAAAGTTATATTCTCCATATGGACAGAGACCTTGTGGCGGAAATCATAGGGGCAGGCAAGCAGAGTCTCCAAGTATGGAGTATTGGAATTGTCTGTAATGACCCTTTGCTGAAATGTTTGACTTGCCCTTATTGCTTTCAAACAGATCATAGATTGATAAAGATGCTGAAATATTTACTGAACAGAACTGTATAAACAATAACTTTTTAAAAATTTTAAACAAAAGGAAAGTAAGAAACCAAAGCAAAACAATTTCACAACCAGTCAATAAGAGAGTAACAATCATCAGCACATTGCATATTATAATATTCACAGAAATTATTTAGGATAACTTTTTGATATAAAACTCAACATGGTGAGTCACCAGCTGTTTCTGATCTGAGATTCCAAACTTTCCTCATGTCTGTTTGAATATGTTTAAAAAACCATTAATCTTCCACCTCTCCCCTATTGTCCCTATTCTCTTCCTCTCTTATTTCCTAAAAAGTCTGAGCATACAGTGAAGAAAAAGACAAGTCCTTGTCCTCAAGAAGCTTATAATCCAAAGTTTTTTGAGAAAAGTCCAAAAGTATCAGAATTGATAATAAAACTCTTTAGAATTATGGGTTCTATTTTTTTCCTCATGTTTTATACAGTTGAACTCAGGAATAGATAAGCATGGAATGGTGAGCTTTATTTATTTGTTATGGGTGTCATAGAAAACATATTCTACTTCACTGTATTTTCATTTGACTTCACAAGACTCACTTAAAAGTCAATGCAAAGTTATTCTATCTGTTCAAATGGAAAATGATATTTAGGTTATTTTCTCTCCAGATTTTACTTTAAATATGGGTGACATTCAAATAGAAGTGTTGCATATTTAACATAGATCATCAAACATTTTTCACCCCGTAATAATTTGAAATTTGTATAACATGTCGGTCAAAACTTGATGTGGTTTAACCATTTTTATTATTTTTTAATGTCGTAATAAAATGTACATAACATCAAACTTACTTCCTGAAAGATTTAGTTGTACTTTTTAGTGACATTAAATACTTTAACATTATTGTACAACATCATTATCATCCATCTCCAGAACTTATTCATCTTCCAAAATTGAATCTCTCATCCACTAAATGGTGACTCCTATCTTCCTTTTTATAACCTTTTAAAAAAAAAATTTCCTGTAGAACATAAAGAATGTCAAGTATCCTTGGGTATTCAAAAGTAACTGGTACTAATTGAAGACTATATATTTATTGCTGGGATAATAATAAAAATATGTGATATAAAAATATAATGAATCATAGACTATGTAACTTGCAAACAGCAGTGAAAGAAGATAATGAGATAAAAATAATATGTCTAGTCATTTAAAACATTGGTTCATAGACTGTCATGAAATTTGTAATAAGATCTGTTTGGATCCTCACTCCAACACTTACCCTAGCTAATTGCTTCTAGACAAGCTTCTTAGACTCTCGGAGCCTCAGTTGTGTCAGCGTTAGTGGGGATATAGTAAAGGCTTCTTTTTCCTGCATCAAAGGGATATCATAAGAAACCAATCAGTTAATTATGCGCAGAAATTTTGAAGATCGAACTACCACTTAAAAATGTAAACATATATGTTGCTTTATGTATCCGTGTGTTTTCATCTTACTGTCTTTCTTTGTTATGATATTTAAATCAAATTCTTAGAAGCACAAACTGCTGAAGTTAACAACTTTTTAACAGGGCTGTTTTACCAGCTCCATAATTGACATTCTGTCTCTGCTTAGACTTTATTTCATTTTGGCTCAACTCAATATATGGATTTTTATACAAACCATTTACCAAGTAGTAGACAATAGCGCCTTTGGCAGATCAAATTTATACAGGTAAGTTGTTTGTTATCCACAGGAGAGCTTCATTGTATCACTGTGACAGCTTCCGTTAGCAGCCCAGAGTGAGAGTTGGTAATACTTAAAAACTCGAATTATTGATGAGAACATCCCAAATACTAGAAAGAATTTAAAATTAAACCTTTTAGGCTAGTGCAGTCATTATCACATTAAGCAGGGAGATGGTGATGGGTCATAAATTGGTTTTCCATTTTATTTAAACAAGACTTGGCAGTATATAAATGGAATTGTTGAAGTTCACTTTTCTCATGATAATACTTCACTTATTAAAAACATGGTTATAAAGTTGAAACTTTAGATGATCTGATTTTTTTGTTATACTAAATTTATTAGAAAGCTTGTATATACAAGAAGTTTTTTTCCCAGTTTCTTTTCATTTTTGTATGTCTTCCAGAAACCCACAAGGTTCTTTGACAGTCTAATTTTCCTGCAACTTTTTGAAATTTTAAGAATTTCAAGAACCTCTTCTCACACTTTATTGTCAGTATAAGTTAAAGTATAGTTTGGTGTCGATCCACTGATTTAAAGCCTCAGAACTTTTTCCTACCTCAGAACTTTGATCACATCCTTAACTTCCCTCAGACTTAATGTGCATGCTAGTTGAAACTTCATTTCAAGCAGTTTATTTTTTTAATAAATAAATAAGCATTGGAGTCTGACTTTGAGCTGTATTGTTTGAGTCCTCTCCATATAGTCCAGTCATCTTCCTGATAATTTTCCATAAAGAAATCTCATAAGTTACAAGATTTTTTACTAACTTCAGTTAAAGAAGATCTTAGGTTCTTTTTCTTTTGACATATTGTAATCCTTCTCCATTTTTCCTGACTTATATATACACCAATTGAGACCAGCTGAAGAGGCTTCACCTTGCATGTCCCTACTCTACTCTACTCTCCTTTTGCTCTCTTCTACTATTTTTATTCCTGCTAAGGGATGAATCACTTCTGCCATATCGAGTTCCCCAATTATCTCTTGCTCCATTGTCACCCACCTATCCAATCAACGCCCTTTTCCCATATGTATTTTCTGTGTTTATTTTATGCTCATTCTCTTCTTCTTCTAAAGAAAATTCCTGTAGCCTGAGAGCCTCTCTGATGCTACCTTCATTGCCATATCAAGTTTATCAAAAGAGTAGACTGTGTGCCTTTTCTTTATTATATCATCCACACGCTGTAACCTTTCTCTTTTGAATATTCTGGCTTCATCTTCTACGTAGAACATTGACTACATTAGAATCTGAGTAGCTTTTAAAAACTAGTACTGTTTGGACACCACTCCAACAACTTCTTTTTTAATTGGTCACTGATAAACATCCCCACTGATTATATAAAACCTGAAAACTTTGATGTGCAGTCTGGGTTGGGAGCCACTGTTGTGAACACAGTCATAACTGGCTTTTAATCCAACAGATTTTCTACCCAATTCTTATCCTTTTTGGCTTATTCTTTAGACATAAATAAATGTTCATAGTTAAAACAGTATGTTTTATTTTTTCTTTCATCTCTCTGATTATTTTGTCTATTCTCTTAACTCATTTCTCCCTTCCTATTCCTAAATTCTGCTTCTGCGTTAAAATTATCAGTATCATTATTATTATTATTTGACAGATTCAAACCCAGGGCCTTATGCATGCCAGACAAATGCTCTACCAGCGAGCTACTATTTTAAATACAGCTTAATTATCTTATTCCTTGCTTTACCATTACATTCATATAATACCATTCTACTTTCTTTCTCAAAATCCACAACCCTGGATGTAAACTTCATTCTAGATATCTTTACTTGCAAATTCCATTGGCAATCATGTCCAAAGATTTTATCATTTTGTGAATTGTTTTTTCCCCTAGATTCTATTTTTTTAGCCAGTTGTGTCATAAATACCATATTTATCTTCATCTTCCTTTTTGTTATACCAATAATTTTCTAAATCCTATAGATACTACCCTAGGAATTGGTCCTTAATTTGCTATTCTTTTAATATTTCCACAGTCATTAATCTTGTTTTGACTGTATATGGACAATTGCAATAATGTCTTAACTGATCTTTGCTGTGTCCTGTATAGTACTGTCATATTAATTTTCAGGCACAGCTCTAATCTTTTTGGTATCTTTTAAATCTTCTTAACCTCTCTATTGACTGTAATTGAATAAAAACAATGAGCATGAAATTTAGACAGTAGATAGTAAGCCCCCATCACTCTTCTGCAAAGACTCTGTTTCGGCTAAACTGAGCTGCTTCCTGTTGGTCCCCAACCTCAAAAATTTTCTTTCTTATGAAGTTTATTAAATTTTTCCAGATCTCATAGGCTGGGAGATTTTTGCCATAAATTTCTAACCTATATGGGCCATTCTGGTGTTATTTGACTTCTAAATTCAGTGTAGAATTAGTAGCTTGGTTTTTGGTTTCTTGAATCACATTTAACCAGGATATGTGTTAATATTAGAAATTGGTTTGTGGCTGACTCTGATATATGTGATATGCAATCCCAAGACTTTGTATAGCAAAATGATCTTTGAAATTATTTGAGGTCAAGATGTTTTTTAGTCTTTTGTTTGTTTCTTTGTAGGAGAGAAACTATCCTCCCCAACTAGACTTCTTGTGAAAAATGCCATTTAGTCATTGAGTTTAGTGACAAAATATTTTAGGAAGTTGGACCCATTTACTTTACTGTTCTTTTAACTTTGCATGCTTTCTATGGCACTCAATTGTTAAATCCAAATTGTCCTTATGGGGACTTCCGGGACGATGGCAGAGTAGTAGGCAGCAGAGAAAACAGCCTTTCTGAGAGACACCATCTAAACATGGGAATGTACCATCTTCAGGAAGACAAAAAAGAAGGAAGTGGGTTCCTTAGATCCAGGAAGAATCTGAAGTTTAAATCGAAGCCCACAAAGAGAGTGAAAAGAAAAACTTCAACAAAGAAGAAGGCGATAGCTGGCAGTGCTTTTGCACCTCTTTGTGAGAGGAGCTGTTGGAGCCTGGGGGCACAGGGTCATGGTGTTGGTGGCAGCTGGTGACCCGGGGGGCCTCTGCAGAGGAGAGCAGTGGGCGCAGAGGACTGTGCTGGCTGGCAGTGAGTACAGAGGCCTTGGTCCTCCTGCAGGAGAGAGCGATTGGCTGGGAGCCATTTTGGAATCGGGCCAGATAAGCCTGGAGCTAAAACTGTTGTCAGCTTCCTGCAGCCGCTCCTACCTGGGTGCAGACCAGTGGAAATTGCTAGGACTGTGGCAAGCCCAATGAATCTGGTCTTAGGGCAGGCCTTCTAAGGTTGTCTACTACTTCGTTGAGCAGTTGCTGGCTTACAGGGATACAGTGCCATGATTTGGGTTGCTGTCTCCACAGGCTGTCTACTAGTGAATTCAGTGAGAATCCTGGGAGTAGACTCTTTTTTTTTTCTTTCTTTTTTCATTATTATTATTATTATCATTTTCATTTTATTATTATTATTTTTTTTTTGAGTGTGAGTGTGGCTTTTTTCTATTCTACTTTTTGTCTCTTTTGGCTCTCTTTTCCCTCAGTCACATGCATCAGTTTCCTTAAGTTGGTGGGACCCATCTTTCTCCTCCAACCTACTTACAGTCTCTTTTTCTTTTCCCACTTCTCTGTCTTCTCTTAAATTCATTTTGGGTCCTGACCATTGAGGACAGAATTGACATATTGCGGTCTTATGTATTGTATATGATTGCTTTGCATTCTGTTGTATGGTTACAAATTCAGTTTGTATGACTGAGGGTTGCAAATCAGGGGTTGGCTCAGTTTATTGTTTTGTGGGCTGTGTTTGGTGCTGTGGGTGCCACTGTACCCAGAATGAACATAATTGTTCTGGATAGCTGTTGGCCCTGATGGTCCAGGACTGAGATTGACTGGGGGTCATGGAGAGTGCTGAGGCATGATGCCAAAGAACCAGGGACTGGGGTAGGCCAGCAATAGCATCTCATCTCTAACAAACTGAGGAGATGAAATCTTCCAATAGACCTGGAGCCCAGGAACCAGCTACCTCAGAGAAGTGCTCATCACCTGGAAGTCCTTAATACTACCAATAAAGCAAACCACCACAGGTGTCTTAGTTATGTTTTACTTGTTGCTGAGACAAAATACATGACGCCCAAATTTAGGGAAGGAAAGGTTTATTCTTACAGTTTCTTGGGAGTTTCGTTCCCCACTTAATTGGCTCCAAGTCAGCATGGCATGGCAGGGCTGCCGTTCATGGCAGATGCAAGCCGCAAGTGCGCTGGCAAGAGAGAGAGGGTGGGCGGAAGTGCAAGAGGAAAACCCGCCTTCTCTTACACTGTACCTCAGCTCCACCCCTGGGCGTGTGCAGCGCTCACATTGCCAATCCCAGTGCTACACAACAAACTGAACACAAGCACTAGACTCAGCCCCATCAAAAGTATGAGGACTTGGGGGGGGGGCATAGCATACCCAATACAACAGGCAACTAACAGGTATCACTTTAGGAATTAAACTAAAAAAGAAAAGAAATGAGAAGACATTTAAATAGCACACAACCTCAGACACCCTGTTCACGAAAGGCAAACCCAGGGGGAAATGAGGTTGGAAAGTCCAAAAGCCCCATACCAGGTCTCTCCAAAGTGGTAACAAAGCAATTGAATGAGGGTCTGGAAAAATGAAATCAGAGAGAATATGTCAAATAATCACAGAGATTACCAAAATACACACCATGCTTAGTGATGTTAGAGCAGATCCAGGCAAAAAAATAAATGAGCTTAAGCAAATTATGGAAGCACAACATAGGAAACAAATGGATTCCATAAAACAGATTCAAGCAGATATTCAGAAGAACAAAAACTCCACTGAAAGTATTCAAAGCAAATTAGGCCAATGTGAGGATAGGATCTCAGATATTGAAGAAAGGCTTGCAGTTAGTGACCATGAAAAAAATGATTTCTCAAAATTAGCAAGGGAACATGAGAAATCAATCCAGCAGCTACTTGATGAGACAAAGAAGAATAACTTAAGATTAATTGGAGTTAATGAACAAGCAGGAGATACCACACAGGACATTAAAAACATCCTCACAGACATCATAACAGAAAACTTTCCTGGAAGAGAAAAAGAATTTGACATACAAATAAGTGAAACATATAGAACTTTGATTAGCTATGATAAAAACAAAAATCTCCTAGGCATATCATAGTCAGCATTCCAGAAATTCAACACAAGAATAAAATTCTAAAAGCTGTTAGGGAAAAGAAACAAATCATCTATAAAGGAAAGCCCATCAGAATCACAGCTGACTTCTCAGCACAAACTCTCAAGTTAAGGAAAGCTTGGAGTGAAGTATTCCAAGTTCTAAAGGAAAACAACTTTCAACCCAGATTGATGTATCCCGCAAAACTATCTTTCAAAATAGAGGAACAAATAAAATACTTTCATGACAAAGAACATCTGAGGAAATTCATGACCACTAAACCAGCACTCTGAAATCTTCTGAAGGACATTTTAGAGATAATAAGGACTACAGCTCCATGAACCCCAATAGAAGGAATCCACTGGGAAAAGCAAACAATTAGAGGGAAGGAAAGAAAACAAAAAGGTGGGGAGCCAATAATAGGACAACAACATGACAAGGATAAGTCAGTACATATTAGTTTTAACCATTAATGTTAATGGTCTCATCTCACCAGTCAAAAGACACAGACTTGCAGAATGGATCAAGAACCAAGATCTAACAATATACTGTATACAAGAAACACATTTAATTCAAAAAGAATTAAACCTCATAGACTGAAGGTTAAAGGATGGAAAATAATACTCCATGGAACAGGAATTCAGAAAAAAGCAGGGGTTGCTATTCTATTTGCAGATAAAGTCAATTTTAAGCAAAGACTGATTAAGAGAGACAAAGAAGGTCAACATACCTTGGTAAAGGGAATGATCCAAGAGGAAGAGATAGCAATCATAAATATATATGCAACAAATATTAGTGCACCCAGTTATATAAAACAATTATTAATAGACATGAAAAAATGAAATAAGACTTAATACAATTGTATTGGGAGACCTCAATACCTTGCTGTCACAAAAAGACAGATCAACAAGACACAAAATCAATAATGAAATATTAGAACGAAATCAAACTTTTGAGCAAATGGACTTAGTAGATGTCTATAGAGTTCTCCACCATACAAAATCAGAATATGCATCCTTTTCAGCTGCACATGGGACATTCTCCAAAATAGACCCTATACTGGCTCATAGAACGTACTTAAGTAAACATAAAGGAATTGAAATTAACCCATGCATACTATCATACCACAGTGCAATGAAATTGGAAATCCATACCAAAGGAAACCACAAGAATTTCATAAACACATGGAAATTAAATAGCATCCTCTTGCGCACTCAGTGGGTCACAGGTGAAATTAAAGAAGAAATTAGACAGTTTTTACAGTTGAACAACAATGACAATACAACATACCAGAAATTGTGGGACACAATGAAAATAGTCTTAAGAGGGAAGTTTATAGCAGTAAATACCCATATCAGGAAAACAGAGCAAGCTTATATAAACAACTTAATGTTGAACCCCAGACTTCTAGAAAAAGAAGAGCAGGCTAAACCAAAAGCTTGTACAAGGGAAGAGTAAAAGGATCAGAGCAGAAATTAACACACTGCAGACTAAAAGAACAATATAAAGAATCAATGAATCAAAGAGGTGGTTCTTTGAAATATTAAATAAAGTTGACAAACCCTTGGCCAACCTTATCAAAAAAAGGAAAGAAAGTATTCAAATCTATGCAATTAGGAATGAAAAGGGTGAAATCACAACAGACCCTGTAGAAATCCAGAAAATCAACTATACCTACTTTGAAAACTTGTATTCTAATAAGATGGGAAATACAGAAGAAATGGACAGATTCCTAGATACATATGAATTACCAAAGTTGAATCAAGATATAAAAATCTTAAATAACCCAATATCAATAAATGAAATTAAAGATGTAATTAAAAACCTATCAACAAAGAAAAGCCCAGGTCCTGATGGATTCACTGCTGAATTCTACAAGAAATTTAGTGAAGACCTAACACCACTACTTCTCAAACTCCTTAATGAAATTGAAAGGGAAGCAATACTCACAAATTCATTCCTGTAAGCAAGCATTACCCTGATTCCAAAACCAGAGTAAGACCCAGCTAAGAAAGATAATTACAGGCCAGTCTCCCTAATGAACATTGATGCAAAAATCCTTAATAAGATGTTTGCAAACAGACTGCAGCAAATCATCAAAAAGATTCTATATCATGATCAAGTAGGATTCATCCCAGGGATGCAAGGATGATTCAACATACGTAAATCCATAATTGTAATGCATCATATTAACAGAGCCAAGAATAAAATTCATATGATAATCTCAATAGATACAGAAAAAGCTTTTGACAAAGTCCAGCATCTATTCATGATAAAAACTCTACAGAAAATTGGAATGCATGGTCTCTGTCTCAATCTGATAAAAGTCACCTATGACAAACCAACAGCCAACATCATACTAAATGGACAAAAACTGAAAGCTTTCACTGTAAAATCAGGAACAAGCCAAGGATTTTCACTATCTGCCCTTTTATTTAACATAGTCTTGGAAACATTAGCCAGAGCAATTAGACAAGAGAAAGAAATAAAAGGAATAAAAATGGGAAAGGAGGAAGTTAAACTAGCACTACTTGCAGATGACATGATATTCTACGTAGAAGATCCCAAAAATTACACCAAAAAACTTCTAGATTTAATAAGCAGATTTAGCTGTGTAGCTGGTTACAAAGTCAATATTCAAAAATCAGTAGCCTTTTTGTACATGAATAACAAGAGAAATCAGGGAAACAATACCTTTTACAATAGCATCCAAAAAAATGAAATACTTAGGAATCAATCTAATGAAAGATGTAAAAGACCTCTATACTGAAAACTATAGTACTCTGAAAAAGGAGTTTGAAGAGGATATTAGAAAATGGAGAGATATCCCGTGTTCTTGGGTAGGAAGAATCAATATAGTGAAAATGGTCATTCTTACAAAACTGTTATACAGATTCAATACAATCCCAATCAAAATTCCAATAGCATACCTCACAGAATTAGAGAAAACAATCCTAAAATTCATCTGGAACCAGAAGAGACCTAGAATAGTAAAGGCGATCCTAGGCAACAAAGACAAGACAGGGAGAATCACAATTCCTGACCTGAAATTATACTATAAAGCTACTGTGATAAAGACAGTGTGGCACTGGCAAAAAAACAGACCCAAGGATCAGTGGAATAGATTAGAAAATGCAGAAACAACTGCAGACACACTAACTTGTCTTTGACAAAGGTGCCAAATACATTCATTGGAAGCAAGATAGTCTCTTTCATAAATGGTGTTGGAAAAACTGGCTTTCACATGCCAAAGATTAAAACTGGATCCATATCTTTCGCCATGTACTAAGATAAAATCTGAATGGATTGAAGATCTCAGCATTAAAACAGAAACATTAAATCTGCTGGAAGATAGAGTAGGTAAAACTCTTGAAGACATTGGTGTAGGCAAAGACTTTATGAATAAAAGCCAGATTGAACAGAAACTGTTGCAAAGGATCAACAAATGGGATCTCATCCTATTGAAAAGTTTTTGGACAGCAAGAGAAACCACCAGCAGAGTGAAGAGACACCCCACAATCTGGGAGAAAGTATTGGTAGCTCTCCCTCAGATTAAGGATTACTATCAAGAATGTATAAAGAACTTAAAAAAATCCGTCCTCCCAGATTTAAAAACCCAATCCAAAAATGGGCATCTGAGATGAACACACACTTCTCAGATGAAGGAGTACAAACAGCAAATAACTATGTAAAAAAATGTTCAACAGCACTGGTCATTAGAGAGATGCAAATGAAAACTACAGTGAGATTCCACCTCACCCCAGAAAGAATGGCAGAAGTCAACCAATAATAAATGCTGGAGGGACTGTGGAGAAAAATGAACCCTTCTCCACTGTTGGTGGGAATGCAGGCTGGTGCAACCACTGTGGAATTCAGTGTGGAGATTCCTCAAAAAGCTAGGATTGGAGGTCTCATTTGATCCAGCTATTCTGGGTATCTTCCCAAAAGAATTAAAAACATCATACCCCAGCAATATAAGTGCACCTATGTTTATAACTGCACAGTTCATAATAGCCAGATGTTGGAAACAACCTAAAAGTCCCTCAACTGAGGGGGAAAAAGATGTGGTATTTTTATATAATGGAATACTACTCAGCTATAAAGAGTGATAAACTAGACATTTTCACTCTTAAATGGATGCACCTTGAAAATATACTTCTCAGTGAGCTAAATAAGTCACACATATGTAACCATCATATTGTTGTACTTATGTGACAAACTGAAAGAAAATCCATGTATGTATGTAAAAGATTAGTTAAGATAGTTAAAGAATTTTGAGTGAAAAGTAGTTTTCTAAGGATCATTTTCAGATTACATTTTAATGTGAATTGTTCTTTTGAAAATAATATAGCAGTCATAACAAAAAAAATAGTCATACAACTGGTTTCTCTTGATTCGTTGAGGGGAAAGTTTGTGCTAATAATTTTCTGGACAATGTCTCATGTCCATATCCTATACTCTAAGCAACTAATGTGAATATAACAATATGCAATGTGTCTATTATTGTTACTCTCCTCTTGGCCTGTTTTGAAATTTTGTTTTACTGTAATCTGTTACTTTTTTCTGTTTAAAAACAAACAAACAACAAATTGTCCTTATGCTATCTTGCAAGAAATGGAATTTCTCAGCAGTAGCAAGCAACAATGTCAATCTATTTGGGAGACTGTTAATGACTCATTTATAATGCCAGCAGACACAAGAAGGCTGGAAAAATTAAATGTACAGCATCATTACCTCTGTGGTTAGTATTGCTGGAAATGGCATAGTGCTTAGTGCAACATTTTAAAAGATGAGAATTCCTGAGGAAGAATGAGCTTTATAGCTGAGGTGGAATGCAATGACAAATTGATAACTTTATGCTATTTCATCTGCCTTCCACAAAGGCATTCTTTGGGATTAACTGTGAGACTCTGCACCTACTCATCGTGACCTATTTTGCATACATAATTTTGGTCATGTATGTTTGGAGTTTTGAGAACATCATTTTCAGAGACCATGATTTAAAATCTCTAAAGTAATTACTAGATATTCTCTAAATTATTAACTTCTAATTTGAAGATGATGACAACTCCAGGGATGCTACAGATAGGAGTTGGAGTACCACATGAACCAGTATGTCTGTAAGTTCTCTTCCTAAGCCAAGTTGTATTCTTACTTCCATTTCATCTGAATTGTTTTCCAATAACTGAAATAAATATGCTCTAGACATGCCATTCTTTTTATTTGTAGAAGACTTTTATAAGATAGGTATTGCTTTGATGATGTAGTGCTTTGGAAGAAAGTGGAACTAACTGGTTCAGTGGAGATTGATATAGAACCTGAGATCTAACAGTGCAATCTGAACTATGAAGTGTAATACAAATGTAAATTACTTGAAGTGGTAAATGACTTGATATCCCTACCTCTTCTGCATCATTCTATACCTTCTATAGTACAGGACTATTTTTTTTTAAAGCCAAGATGTTTTGTGAAAGGACAACATGAGACTGCATGAAATCTGCCTGCAGAGTGCGTGCGTGCGTGCGTGTGTGTGTATGTATAATAAGGGATTTGTTATAGACACTTCATGTTAGGTAATTGTAGGATCAGATTGATCAGTCTGTAACAGTGTCTATAAGCTTGATTTTTTTGTTTGTCTGTTTGTTTGTTTTTGTTTTTTTACAATTTATGCTGAAACTTGAAGTCTATAGATCAAACTAACAGGAAGAAAGGATGGATAGAAAATTAAGAAAGGGCAAAAAACCCAAACCAAACCAAAACAAAACATAACCACAAACTAGAATCCATGAGAATGGGCTGAAGTTTCATCAATTGTCAATATTTCTAAACATAAAGATATGGGTATCCACAAGAAAAGCTGGTACCACCATCATGGATCTGGATACACACCTGGCTCAGAAGTCCAATTAGTTTAAAACCAGGTGGCAAGTGATACATGGAGGAGAAGAATGTTTTTGTCTCTGCCTACATTGTTCGTCCTTATTCCATTGATCTCTTTGGCAGAATCTTTGTATTCTGCCTTGGTAGAGGAAAACTTCTCATAGGGCTTCACTGGCACAGCCATGTTTTGCTAGGTCTGCTCTTGACAATTATCATACCAGTGTATGTGCTCTTCCACCTTTGGGCTTACAGATAGATATTAAAATCTGCAGGCATAATTAATGCAACGACATCCAAGATGTATGAGTATTAATGATTGGTCTTAGGCATTTGTCTCTGAAAGGTCAACTAGATGGAAATACTAGAGACTCATTTAGTCTGGAGTAATGTTGCTTTCTTTGCTTCACTTGGGCTTAAGATTATGAGGGCCTTAAACTCCAGAAGCTTCTTCAATTGTATTTGTGTTCTGCATTATTTTTTGACCATTCTGACTTACAACTTATATCAGAAGAGGCTTGTCAACAAAATGTCTTGTTGGCGATTAACTCTCCCATTCATCATTTGAAGACTTATCGTATTCACTTTAAAATATAGTCATTTGTAATTTTGTTTGTTTAACTTCAAGGTCACTGCTAAAGCTATATGTTAAGGATGACTCACATAATCCCAGAGTAGATATATCAGTTGTAGAAGAATGCATTTGAACTGCTGTGATGAAAATGATGATAATAAAATGAAAATTTTGTATATTTTTAAATTCTGAATTTGTATAATTACCTTCCTCTCTTTGGTATACGATGCTTACGTTAATTGAGAAATACAATGCTGACAGTTTTCCATTTAAAAACAAAAGAAGAAACAGGAGAAGGAGAAGAAGCTGGTGAGTTGGAGCAGATGCATGCTGGCAAGTTGCCTCATGCTAGCGAATTAAGCCAGCAGTGAAGCAACAACGGGGCGATAGCTACTGAGTGTATAAAATACAGTGGCTGCTGCTTCACTGCCACCCTTCTTATCTCCAACAACATTGTCCCCTTATAACTCGCCCTAATCCAAAACACAGAATTCATATGCATCACTTTTTACTGAGAAAGAGATTTGGGGAAATGCAATTCAACTTGGCCCAGCTGCACCAGTTATCATTATACCAGAATAACAAATTGGCCTTCTTTATAACTTCTTCAACAGTTCAAAATGGTAATATTCTATAGGCTTGAGCTTTTCTCAACCTCCTCAAAGTTTCAGTCATAAACACTGTATATATAATAGTACTAATAATGGTATTATGAGTCTTGGCTCATTGTTATGGTTTGTGTCTGGATGTCCCCCCAAAGCCTCATGCAGTTATGGGGGTAGGCTTCTAGAGTTTGTGAATGATTCATGGTCCAGTGCTGGGGTTGTGGGTGTGAGTGCTACACCCAAGTGGATGTGGCCTACATACAGTATAAGGGACAGAAAGAGTCTTCTCTCTGTGCTCCTCCACTTTTGCTCTTGTTGCTTGTGCAGTTTTCTGCTGCCCTCTGCCATGTGCCAGTCTGCCTTGGAGCCAGCTGATTATGGACTGAAAACTCCACAAACTAAATAAACCTTTCCTCCCTTAACTTTGGGTGTCAGGTATTTTGTCTCAGCAATGAAAAAAAAGTAATACCCATTGTCTTTAAGGATAAATGATTCTAATATAGCAATCTTGTTAATAAATGAAGATATTAGTGAGAGTTTCTTTTAAAGTTTCATCTTCAGTTTATGACAGTTTTACAGTAGTATTTCCTAATATAATGCAGTTCGGTTTTGTGAATTCACTTCGGCAAGCCAAAGGTTACTAGCTTATTATTAGGCAGTAATTCTTGCTATTCTCATAACTGTATGAGATAAAATGCTACTGAGTATAAAGAAATTTTAGAACTTGGCAGGCAGATTTCATATGCATCACTTTTTACATTGTATGCAACAAGTGAACATATGACGCTTTGAAAGCTCCAGGACCATAAAATTTCTAATTATCCACCCATTTTATATAGATGATCATGCATAGATATTAGCATATTTATATGACTAAGCCTTGTCACTCAAATTTCTCATTCTTGGTCCAGTATTACCTGCTGGGATAGCAGTTAACAGGCTTTATAAGGGCAGTGCACCTTCATCAGCATGGTGACACAGTTCACCATGAGCATCTTTGTTTAAAAAAAAAATATCTGGAAACACTCCACTGTTGGGGAGCTTTGTGGTTTAATTGTTGTCCTTCATCAGATAGAGTCTAACTTTCTTTTCCATGGCGACAATATAAAAAGCTTCAGAAACACAGCAAATTGTTTTCCTTCTGACAGTTGTTTGTCCTTCTAATTACACTCTTCAGAGAAGATAGTACTTTTTGAGGAAAAAAATTTTTTTCTCACTCTCCTTCATAAAAATAGTATCTCACATCACCTGCAGAAGTTTCACTTATGCCATTTCATGTGATCCTCCTTGAATGATGACCATTAGATCATAGGTATTGCTTATTAAAGAAATGATGATTCTGATAGACAACAACTTATATTAGCAACTTCCTTTTAGAATTGAGTGGCATGAGACAATGAGAATTGAAGATAAGGAACTTGGTTAACCCTGTTGCTTACCTAGCCGCATCTTTCCCCACCCCCCTTCTTCTTAGACCTGTGTTCAGATTACACTGTGCATTGTGATATATTCAAGGAAAGGTCTTGTTCTGCCACTCAGCACCATCATGATCTTTCTAGGCTAGTCATGTTCATACTGTGTCTTGTGTTGCTGATTTCCTGGGACATGAATAAATTATATAGTTTTGGCCAGTGAAAGTGAGAGAAAGTCTGCTAAAGCCTTTGAGGGAAGATTTTCTCTGGTTAAAAGATAATACAAATAAATAGTTCCATTTGTTTCTGTCACCAATGGCATTTTTTTATGTGTTGAGTGGGACTATGCAGTCATTTTTTAATTAAGATAGGACAAGCTTTTGATAAGAAAAAGAGAAAGACTTTTAAATACTTCATGATACATAGAGCCACTAAACTAGCTAATTCTGAAACTGCCCTACCTTTGGAAATCTTACTGTGAATGTTAATAATTGACCTTATTATCTGCTCTTATGGATTAAAAATTGGTGGTCAACTTAGCACCAGCTGAATTACATCAGCATGGTGCTGAGTAAAGATGATCCACCTGAAGAAAGTTACCAGCATAAACAGAGACATGGAGAAGAAGAGCGAGACGTTGTGGGTTCTTTGAAGAGTTGCTGTTTCAAGCCGATGGTTCTCCCAGAGGTGCTTGGCATGCTGGCTTCCCCAATCCGGATTTGGCCATTATCGTTGGAGGAGCTCGGGACCTCAGCAATGAGAGTGATGAGAGTGGCTGTGGTTCACCTAGGGGGAGCTCTGCTCCTCACATTGTGCGTCGCTTCCTGGCTCCAGAGGGGAAGCTGTGTGCTGGAGAAGCTTGTCACGCTGGGCTTCCTGACCTGTACTCGACTGTTCTCATCGTCAGAGGAGCTTGGGACCTTGTTGCTACTGAGGATGGCTGTGGTATTCTTCAGGGCAACCCTGCTCCTTATTTTTAGCGTGACTTCTCGGCTCCCGTGTAGAACCCTCAACCTGCTGCACAGCTCCTTCACCCCGCTGGCATAGACTTTCTAGTTCCACCGCTGACCTTTGGCCTTCCCAGCACAGAACCATAAAATAGACTGGCGTGAGTCCTTATTGTGGGCTCTTAGATTTCCAGTTGGATTTGGGGGAGGCATTGTCGTACATTTTGGGTCTTTAGCTGGACTCTTGCAGGACATTACTGTGAGATCCAGGCCCTTGCCTGAATATCCTGGGTCTTTAGTGTTGTGGACACATTTTCCTGCACTTTCTTGTGTTTAACTCTGGGTGACTGTTATAAAACAATATTCCAAATTCTGTGTCCTTTATACAGTTGTTCTCCCTGTAACCCCTGACTACAACATCTGCCATGATAAATATGGTGATTTGGTACTCAAGAAACTTTTCAAACTCCTCCTTGTGTGCCTTTTTGAGGCTGTGTTTCCTGATCTTCCTTCCAGCAGTATTTAGGGTAAAATTAGGCTCCTCTTCATAAGTACACTCAGGAGATTTGGAAGAGGGATCTGAGCCAAAAACAATATTTTTTTGTGCTTGATTGTTTTCTTGGAGGAATATGGGGATGTTGGTATTTTTGTGATAGTATTACAAATCATTTGATAAGCTTCCTTTCTCTCAGATTAATTGTAGGCTTGATAGTCTGAACAATTCTTATAGTAACAGGGCTAGCAGTTCCTCTGGCGGGTCACTTACTGGAAACTCAGCTTAGACCCAGCTCCACCAGGTCTTCCTGTGATACCATAAGCATCAAATTTCTTGTATTAAGGGACTGGGGATGTAGCCCAGTGGCACAAGTGCCTGCCTGGCAAGTGTGAGGTCGTGAGTTTGATTCCCGGTTACCGTCCCCCCCAAATTTTTTTTCTTGTATGAAATCCCATTCTGTTTAAAAGAACTAGAGTATTTTCTACTGCTTACAGTGTAACTCTGCCTACCACTTTTAGTCAGTTTTCTAACACTTGCAGCTAAAATACTCCTGGTTTAAAATGTCACATGCATACTAAAGAGTGGAGTTAGGACTTAATTCCATGTTACATCACAATTCAAGCCCCTTTCCATGATATGTGTGAAGTCAGTAAGAGCTACTGTTCAAGTTTTGAATGATGACCACTTCTTTTTCTTTCATCTTTCTTTACCTTTCCCTGTGTCTCCTAATGTAAGCCTTCCAGTCAGTATCTTTATTTAGTAATACTGGGTTTTTCTTTACATTGGAAGTTTTTGGCTGACTTGAGCATGCAAAGGCCTCTCTGCTGATATAACTCTGCTGCTACCCTGCTGTTCTTTTCAGTTATGTTTTTAAGAAAATCATTTAAGTGTAGTTTTAAGAAAAATAAAATCTCTCCTTTTCTTGCTTTAGCTGACTTGACATATTATCATGTTACCATCATAGTTATTTTTACTATCACATTGTGTTGGAATTCTTTGAGTGTTTCCCTCTACTTGCCAATGAATTTTGTAGCAAGAAAACCCAAGTCATATCTGCCTTTGTATTCCACCACCTTGAACTTAATGGCACTGAGAAAATGTTTCATAAACTATTGAAAACCTGTCTAGGTGCTCCAGGTGAGTTATGTGCATAGTGCAATATTAACCTTCAACATTAAATAATTGAAAATCCTAAAGGTTTTTCCAGCTTTGTTTTCTGAATCTTAAATATTATTTAAGATGCCCAAGCCAACATTTTGCTAGAGTATTTTGAAATCTGTTTTATGGATAAATATCTACGACATTATCTGGTGCTTTCCTGTACTATTGTACAGCTCATAACTTTCTTAGTTCCTTCCAATGAATTGTCATTTACTTATCTGGATTAGCAATATACTTATGCCTGAATCTAGCTGATTATGATGATTCCTTCAAGGAGTAATGAAGTCATTTTATTAGAAATCCATTTACTCATTCATTAAATGCCTCCAAAATCTGTGGAATTGTCACTTTGTAGTTGATGTGCTTTTGTTGCTATTGTAACATGCTTTAGAGAGACTAAACTACTCATGCATCTGCTGCACAGCGTACCATCTCTGCTGTATTCCAGTCTTTAACTCTCTTTTCTTTGTCGATGGTTAATTCATTTTTTCTTTTGTAGTCTTTGTATTCTTTCTGCTGCTTCCCCCATGCTTGGATTTTGCAACACAAACACAGTCCTTAAGGTTATTGCCACCCCTTGATAAAGCCCTTGTTTAGAGATTTGGATTGCTTACTATTCCTGCTTTATTTATTTTCTGAGTTACCTAAAAAGGTAAAGAAAAACAATACAACACTATACCTTGGTTTACCAGTATCATTTTGATATCTAAAAACTGATTTGCATGTAACTTTGCTAAAGTGTTTGTTCATAATGAGCTACACCTTGATGACAATTTAGGATTTTCAGCCATCAAAGTGTTAATGTTCCAGAAAATTCAAATTCACAAAAAATGGAAAAGTGTAAAGTACTTTAGAAATATGTATATGTATGTTAAGCAAAAAAACTAAATTTTTCCCAGTCAAAGGAATCAGGATCTGTTAAAAGAAACTGTTAGTGGCACATTGATATTCAGCAAAGTTCATACAAAATTGCTCAGTTGTTGTTTTTGTGTTGTTTTGTTTTCTAAAAAAGTTGAGACTTTAAATATAACAGCATTTGAAAGGGAACACACAGCTCAAAAGGATGCAGCCTTCATTCCAGGATTGTTCATACCCCTGAAGTTTTTGACTGACCTGTAAGTTCTACTGGATTATGTGCTGAAAATAGGGGAAACATGTTCTTTTAATTTCAAAAGAACAAAGAAAAAGAAATTGTTTTTCCTTTTCCCAGCTGCCCTCTGGTGGAAAAGGCACAACAGACAGCAAAGACACTTAAAGCTTCTTGCTGTTTAGGTGCTGCTGCTGATTCTTAAGAAGGTCTCCTACCATAGTCTTTTCTGTACCTGCATTTTTCTGAAAAGAAAGAGTAGAGTACTGGGTCTCCTAATTACATTCTGCTTCCCAGTGGCATCTGTTCTTATCGTAGCAGCACCAGGCTCTACCAGCTCAGTCAATACTTGTATATTAACAAGAGACAATCGATAGAAAAATTAAAAAGGAAAGTTAAGGTAATTAGGCTAAAGCTGCTGCTTATGAGTTTTCAATAATTACTTCAGCTTCCTCTTATTTTCCCATCTCCAGAAAAATAGGGACTGATTGAAATACTGGGTCATGTTTGACTGAGGACATGTCAAAATTATACAAAGCCAGGCAGGAAATAAAATTAAGCTGTGTTTGTTTTAAAGGAGTAAAGGGGGCTTTGCATGATGACAGGGGAAGAATAGTCGTTGATTTAAATGTGCCCATTAGCAGCTGTGCCATTGTTGGTACCTGTTTCATGTCATCAGTTTCTGTGCCACTGGCAAAAGCCCACTCAAAAACACTGCGACATGTCATGTATTCAAGCTCCAAAGAAAGACAGTGGATAAATTTCTCCCAGAAAATCAAAATCTTTCTTAAAATTAGATGCTGCCCTTTACGAAGTATGAAATAAATCCAAAATCCCATAGCTGCCATTGTGCCCCATTGTTCTTTGTGAATGTAATTGACAGGGATTCCCACAAACCATTTATCAGATATTAATGATCAAGCCATATACATTAAGTGAGCCTAATCTTTAGGTTTCAGCTACTTTGGCATTTTTGTGCCCTGGTACTGTAAGTCTTCTAAATAAATTACATTTACCCTGCTTCTTACTGCTTCAGAGTAGGCTGTTGTGTCTACCTCACTAAGGAAGAAATAAATGGGAGTCCTAGTTTTGAGAAATATAAATCTAAGGAGAATAGATAGTTCGATGAGAGAGATATTTCATGTTTTATATTCATTTACAGTGTTCATTGTCACTATTTCTGTCAGCTTGAAGTACTTTATAAACATTACAACCAAATTATGTACCAACATCATTTTATATATTGCTGATGTGTAGCCGTTAAACATCTGCCAAACATATTTCCTGGAGGCTATATATATATATATATGAATTAGTTCTTGTTAAATACAGATAGGAAGATTAGATATAGAGAATATAAAATGAAGTATTTATTGAACATCTGCTATATTAAAAATGCTCTAAATGACTCCCTAGGTAAAGGAAATAATGCAATAAACTGTTGTCACCACGCCCAAGTCTCACCCATCTCACTTCTGAGTTTGTTAATCAGTAGTAAGGGAATAAGTATTTGAATCTAGGACAGTCTGATTTCAAAACACATGCTCTTAAACCTTTTATTATACTTTTACTTGAAGCTTTTTTTTTTTTTTAAGAACTTTTTAGGGGAAGTTGGGATTGTCAAAGCATGGTCATTACTCAGTGAAAGAAAAAATCTCATCAATGATAGAAATGCTCAGGAGTGTGTTGTAGAAATACTATATTAAATGTACAGTTCAAAGGCACCAGAAAGTAAGATGAAAAGGCATGGACAGAACTAGGAATTGGATGATAATTATTCTTAATAATGCAATTTCATATTATTTTACCATCATTTGAGCCATTATATATAAACCTCAGCTGCAATTCGAATTTCCAGCAAAGGATACCAGTCTCCATTGATTTCTGTCTGTTACATTTATCAGATTATGCCCAGGATCACTGAAAAATTCCTGAGTCAGTGCACCTTTTTGTTGAGAACAAAGAACCAAAAATCAGTCAAACCTGGACTTATCTGAAAGCTGATTTTGCCTATGCTCTCGAATGGTTAGAAGCTTCTGGTTGAGTCATTGTTATTTTAAAGTAATAAGCCTTCTCTGCATTAAAAAAAAAAAGTTACTCTAAATACATAATCACTAGATCTGCAATATTTAGAAATTTGCCAAAGAAAGAGTTTTCTTTTTACTTTACCAGTACATGTATGTGGTACATAATGTATGCATTCTTGTGTGGAGTTAGTATATGTACATAACACATCCCAATTCCATTTCTTCATCTCTGTCTCTTCCTTTCCCCTTCCCTCTCTTCATCTGTTAATTCTGTTCCCTTAGGAGAACAATCCTTCTCTGCTTCCAATCATCTATCTTTTATTTTTCTCTTTATTTTTACTTTAGGTTTCTCATGAAAGAGAAACAATGTGACAGTTAAGTTTGTGTGTCTGATTTATTTCACTTGACATTATGGTCTCAAGATGCATTTATTTTTCTTTTTTTCTTTTTTCTTTTTTTATTTTTTGTTTTAAAGAGAACAAAACAAAATAAAGCAAATCAGAACCGAACAATGCAAGCAACACAGGATTTCAAAACAAGACAACAGGAAAGCAGTGGCTACCATAATGTCTCTTATCTTCTTCAAAATAGTTGCCTGTGCCTTTACACACAATAATATCAAACATAACTAAATAATATAAACCCAACCAAAAGAATGAAAGCATTACAGGACTTCAAAACCAGATAACAGGAAATAAACAATGGTTACTATAATGTCTCATTTTCTTCAAAACAGTTGTCGGCCCATACTATCACACATAATAAAATCAAATGAAGCACAACAGAATAAAACCAATCAAAACAAAACAATAAAAGCATTATAGGCCTTCAAAACAAGGTGGTAGGAAGTCAGCAGTGGCTACCATAATGTCTCGTTTTCTTCAAAATAGCTGTTCATACCATCACACATAATAAAAAAACAAAACAAAACAATAAAACCAATTAAGCAAACGAATGAAAGCATTATAGGACTTCAAAACAAGATAATAGGAAACCAACCATGATTACCATAATGCATCCCATTGTGTTCAAAATAACTGCCCATACCATCAGACACAGTAAAATCTAAACATCTATTTTTCTACAAGTGACTTGTTTGTCTTTCTTTACAGCAGAGTAGTACTCCATGTTGTATGAATACCACGTTACCTTTATCCATTCATCTGTTGATGGATATGTGGGCTGCTTCCAAGATTTAGCTGTTGCAAATTGGGCTGCCTTAAACATGGGTATGCATATATCGCTGTAATATGTAGAATTCCAGTTTGACAGGAAATTGTTCTGAGTATCAACAAATGGGATCATATTAAATTAAAAGTTTCTACACAGCAAAAGAAATAACCAACAGAATAAAAAGGCAACCTACAAAATGGGAAAAAAAATCTTGCCAGAAATTCCTCAGAGAACTCATATGTAGAATGTATAAAGGACTCAAAGAACTAGACCTCCCCTCATAAAAGACCCAAGCAAAAAATGGGCTAGCAAAATGAATAGACCCTTCATAGTATAAATAAATAAATAAATATGTGAAGTCCTTATCATCCCTGGCCATTAGAGAAATGCCAATAGAAACAACACTAAGATTCCATTGTACCCCAGAAAGAAGACTATCATCAAGAAATCAAATAATAACAAATGCTGGAGATGAGAAAAAGGAACACTTTTACATTGTTGGTGGGAAAGTAAACTAGTACAACCACTATAGAAATCAGTATGGAGATGCTTCAAAAAACTAAAACTAGAAATTCCATTTGACTCAGCTATTCCACTTGAGGTATCTTCTCAAAGGAGTTAAAGGAAATAATTTTGAAAGCTCATTTTCTTTTCTCTTTTCTCTTGATCTCTTTTATTCAGTTATTCCAAGGAAAGCTCCTTCCTACTGCTCTGTATTTTTTTTGTCTTTCTGTATTTATTGCTTCTGTTGTTGCTCCCTATTTTTTGTCCGTACTCTTTCTATTTTCACAGTATAAAAAAAATCAAAATAACAGTGAGGGAATATTATGCAACCATTACGGTAATATTGCATAATAAGAGCTTAGACTCAAGTCTGGTTGCCTCATTTAAATACCAACTGTATTTTTTTTCTTTACTTTTTTTGAACTTTTTTAAGCTATGGTTTTAATTAACATTACAATCTTGAGTAGACTAGTTAAATTTATTGTATAATTTTTTAAATCTGTCAAATGAAGGGAGGGATCAGGGATATAGCTCAGTGGCATAATGCCTGCCTGACAAGCACAAGGGCCTCAGTTCAAATCGTAGTACAATAAAATAAAATTAAATTAAATTAAATAAAAGTACTTCTATGAGCTTGTTTTAAAGATTAAATGAGCTAACATACAAGAAGTAGACTTGTGAATAGCGCTTTATAAATGTTAGCCTATTTATTACTAATATTCCTGTAAGTCACATATAATGACCTAAAGAGTTCTCATGAATGAAAGTTTACATGAAAGACACAGAATATAAAGAGTATATGTTCATAGTATATAAAACAAGCACTGAAACATTTTTAAAATGACTTAAGTAAAACAAAACAAAATATGTGTCTTATTTTAAAATTCTTTCCTGATTCCTTTCTTTCTTTTACAAAAATCTGAAGTACATGTCACAACACAAAGTTATTTTATTTATCTATTTACTTGGTTTTTGATTGTCTTTTCCTCTTTTATATAAATTTTATAACAAAAGACTCGTGTCTGTCTTTTTCAACATTTTATATCCTGCATCTAATGCCAAGTGTCTGACACAGAACATCGCTTCAATAAATATTTGTTGAGTTAATATGTTTACGTCTGGCTTTTCTGTGTTTTCCAATGATGTTAGCAGAAAATACTTAAGAGGGAGAAAAGGCTGTTTTGAAAACATTATCTTGACCTTCCTAAAGATACTTTATTACTTTAAAGTTCATGTTAAGGTCCCAAAAAGGAAGAAATAGCTTCTCATATTATATTTACTTGCCCTTTTTAGAATTGGCCCTTCTAACTTACAGCCTTTATTTATTTTAACTTTTTGATGTTTTTGTCTTTAACTTTTAGTCAATTCAGGTAAATCTTAGGTGGATTGATTTCCCACTATTTTGTTTTAAACATAATAAGGCTTTTTGTTGGTTGGTTGGTTGGTTGGTTGGTTTTTTGTTTAGGATAACTGCTGGTTCCAAAGAGTTTCGGTATTTTCTAGTTACATTTCATATTAAAGCAATATCATAGATGAAGAAATATGCCAATTTTTAATTCTAAAAATTGTAAACTAGGTAATAAACTCACAGTTCCTTTTGTGGCTTATTCAGCATTAATTTTCCCAATGCCAGAATCATTTCTTAGTATATATATTTTACAGTTTAAAAACTTTTGAATCTTTTTTTGCAAATTATAATTATTAACATATTAATTATACAAATGAATTGATTTCCTATTTTTAACTCACTGAGCCATGGTGCCTCTCTGCTAAGTTTAATTTATATACAGATAAGCCTGTGAGGGGACATCCTTGCTTGTCTGTTAGAGAATTTACTTTTCAGTAAAACCTGCCTTGGCATTCCATGTGAAGGTGCAGACAGTTCTTGGTAGCTGTGTAATTCAATGTTCATTTTTTTAAGAGGAAGCCTCAGTGAAGCAGGTTTGTAATGATACATGTGGCTTCATTTCTGAGACAAAATACCCAACACCCACAAGTTCAGGGAGGAAGTTGAAAGGTTTATTTAGTACACAGTTTGTAGAGGTTTCAGTCCATAATCAGCTGGCTTCTAGGCAGAGTGGCATGGCAGAAGGCATTGTAGAAAAAAAACAGTTCATGGCAGTCATAGCAAAGCAACAAGGGCCAGTCATAGCTCTTTCTATCTCTTATATCTTTTCGTTTTGTTTTGTTTTGTTTTGTTTTTGTGATACTGGGGATCAAACTCACAACCTGGCACCTGCCAGGCAGGTGCGTAAGCCACTGAACCAAAACCTATTTTTTTTGTTTTGTTTTGCTTTTTGAGGCAGGGTCTCACTATGTAGTTCAGGCTGGCCTTGAACTCACAACACTCCACCTACCCCAGCCTCCAGAGTGCTGTGATTAAAGGTGTGTGCCAGCATGCCAGGCTATCTCTTATATCTTATCCAGGCCACTTAGGACAAGGAACACCTCACACCCATAATCCCAGTGCCCTTGATCCTCACACTGCACCATGAATCCATCCCAGTGTCGCACATTCCAGCCACCTTTGAAAAATCTCCACCTTTGGCTGCATGAGCTTTGGGGGGGACATCTAGACATGAGCCATAGCAGTTCTCATAAAGAAAATTCAGACAGAATGCAGAAACTTTTCATCTGCTGCCCCAAAAATTACCAAGTCACAGAGATGCAAACCCATCTTACCCATGATTCTTCTTTCAACTGCTAAACAGTGAGAAATTCTATAATGGTCTTGTAAGTCAGGACAGAGTTCTCCCTCTTCTGAAAAGGGTCTTGGTGAAGCACTTTGAAGAAACCAAGAGCAAAGGAGGCAAGAGAGAAAGAAGAAAAATAAGTTAAGGAGACAGAATCAGAGATTCAGAAGAAAGACATTATGCAGTACAAGTATGCCTAAAGAGCATTGATTCAGATATATCAAAACAAAAGATTTGTTAGTGCAGGCAGCCTTTAGAAAAGCATTTAAATCCAAAATAAGAGTGACATAATTAAGTGTATTCAAGAATATCCCAGTAGCATTTTGTTGCTCTGAAGTTCTAAATTCCTAGTGATTCAGTTTTCTGAAATAACTATTATTGTTCTGTACTGAGACTTCCTTACTTATTTTTACAGTAATAGAATGCTTTCAGTGAACACACCTAAGGTCAGTTAGTATTGAAAGCAATATAGTCTAGAATAAAGACAATTGTATACTTAGTAGAATAAATGATACATTTTATGTTGCTTTTATGATAATGGTGATAGTGATAATGATTGATACTACTGTTATCATTTAATTTTTCTTTCACTGCATATGTTTAGCATGTTTGACTTGCAGAAGGAACTCCAGGAGGATTAATAGTAGCATCAGTTATTTAAAATCACCCAAGAAATATGCACAAAAATTGATATGGACTGAAGATCCAATAAAATAATACATGAATTGGCACTAGAAAACACATACATTGTAATACATGTTGGTAAAATCATGGTAATAATGTGATCTGATCTTCATGTATTGAAACACTGCTGATTTGAGTTTTTTCCTTCATAGGATAAGTTGGAGCATACAACTTGACTTTTCAGCTTCTATAGTATTCCCTGTTCCCTACTTTCAACCCCAGCGTAACTGTTCTGATTCTGAGGCAGTACTTAAAATCTGTATGATTCAGCAATAAGAGCCAACAGTTAAGTAAAATAATAATTGTTTTCTTGCCTATCAGCCATTACCACATAATTGTAATATCTACATCCTGATTGAAAATTTGATCTTTCAGATTTAGAATGTCTCATTAACTTTTTTCCTCCCTGTTCTCATAGTCAGAAAGAATCTGTACAGTCAGAGTATAAGAAACGAGTAGATTTTTACTTATTCAGGAATATGGCTTCCCTTTGTGCTAGGTCAACCCTATTGGTGTGCAGATGTATGAACTGCTGTTGTGGTGTGATCTGACTCACTGCAAAGCCCATGTTGTATCCAGGTCTTTCTTTCACTGATCAAAGATTGAATCACCATCTTTCTACCTGGCCTTCATTTTCCACTGTCAGCATTAATAGTTTGGATGATGTAATGAACCCCGAGTATCACGCTTTCGACCTAGAATGTCCCCCAAAACTTACATGCTCAGAGGCAGAGCTTTGGAAGATGACTGGATCATAAGGTTGCTATACTCAACAATGAATTTGTCTAATAATGAGTTCTGCAGCTGAGTGTGCTATTAAGAGGTGCCTGGTTAGAGACAGTCACTGGTGTTGTGGCCCACTTCTCTCACTGCTTCCTGGTTGGCATGATCTGAGTATCTTTCCTCTGCCAGACTCCTCCACCAGGGCATTTTTGCCTTAGAGCCAACCTGTCACACGTGGACTAAGACCTATGAAACTGTGAGCCCAAAATAAAACTCTCCTCATTTAAATGGCAAGTGTCTGGTATTGTGTCCCCAATGCACAATAAGACTAGTGGCACAATAATAACCATAGCAACTAAGACACTAAGGTTTGTTTGTTTGTTTTTTCCCAAGGCTTTACTCATTAAAAATGATATAGATATAAAGGAAGATGTTAGAGTTTAGAAATATGCAGTGACTCTTTTTCATAGTCTGTGTCCGTAATCTAGAGAGGTATGGCAAGCTCGGACAGCTTGAAGAAGAGGCAAATGAAGTCTACCAATGAGCGAACCTCTGAAATAAGCGGAGTCATATGAGACATCAGACTGGAGAGGCATTGATAGTTGTATTGAAGGTCCTTGAGGTCACTTCCATGTCTGAAGATTCATTCAAAGGACTTATGGAATTCAGCTTGAAATTGTATCTGTGCCTAAGATTTATCACTTTGACTTAGCAGTCACTCAACTGAATGACTGGGGAAAAAGGCAAAGACAAGGTCCAGGAAGAATCTATGATTAGACTTCCTTATACTGTCTCCCTTCCATCAGGTAAAACAGCATACTTTTCCCACAGCAACAAAATGTAGCAACCTATGCAAGGTATTTAGTGTCCAATGTCAGGGCCTGGTCACCTGGTCATGTAGAACACCTTTGACTCACATTTACCAAAACTCCAGGGTCCTTGAAGAACCAGGCATTCCATATGAATCACGTTGTTTGCATAAACACCCCAGGGATAGTTAGCCACCCATACCTGTTAGAAGTGAGAATATTTTCAAAATCCAAGTTCTCAAATTCCAGAGATTAATCTTGCAAGCAAGCCCTTCATTGTAAACTTGCACTCTCGGATTTTGTAGATTAAAAAGTTCATGACAGTGCCATAACTCATATGTCTCAGTGCCAAGCAGTTTAGACCACCGGTGGTACATGCATGGCTCCCATCAGGTGGATTTTCACTAATTTTTTAGTAAAAAAGAACAATAAAAATGATTAGTTCCATTTGTACCATTCCTGATGGAACAGCCGTGTGTGTGTCACTGGTGGGAGTGTGTTAATCCTTTTCTGCACAAGGGTACTTGACTTCCTTGATTTTGATAGATCATTGAAGGACACCATAACAGAACAGTAGCCAATACAATGCTGACTTTACATCAGGTGTCCATTCTCTTATACATATGATAAACTGCCTTTGTTTGTTTTTTTTTTTTAATATACCAGGGTTCGAACTCACAACCTCGTACTTGCCAGGCAGGTGGTTATCCCACTGAGCTAAATCCTGGGCCCCATATGGTAAACTTCTATTCTTGTATCAGTAAAGGTACCTGATGATGGTGGTAACTTCAGTAACTTGGAAATTAAGTTCAGGAGATTCTCATGCCCTGCTTTTCTTTTCTTTTGGAATCACTGCTTTCACCAGTAGATTTTTTAATGGAACCCAAAGAAATGATAAAATGGGAAGATACTCCCCAAATGGACTACTATTATTTTTTCATGTCACCAAATCCTAATGGATGGTGGCCAGTGTTTAAAAGCTTTGTGCATAATCAAAGCTACACATTGAAGAACTCTAATAATTTAGCTCATTTTGAATCTTGTTTGATCCGTATCATTAAATAAATCTTACCATATCAAAAGAAATAACATAATGTGTAAAATTCCCTGGCAGAAGCACTTGAGTAAGATCAAGTATGGGCTAGTTTTTTGACATCAAACCAATGGTTGTTTTTTTTCCAAAGTGAATTACTTCCCCTCTAATGGTACTTTGAGATTCAGTAGATGACAAAGAACCCTAGCCACATTTTAAACTCATATTTGTTCTCCTTGTTGGCCATCCACAAGGTAGTTGGCTTTTTATTTATCAGAGGATTTTGATGCCATGAGTACTACACAGACAAACCTCTGAGACCAAAATGAGATAGCTGGAACTTTATCTGAAGCAAAGGAAAGTTACGAGATCTAATGTTGTGATTTTCTAATTGTCAGAAAAAGAAGGAGAGTTTTATTAAAAATGACCTGGGGATCCAATTACATGGTCTCTGTTTATGATATCTGCTTCCTCTTGTTCTCTTGCCAAGATTCTGGATTCTATTTGCCTTAAATAGTCGTTATTACTAATATTGTATATTTCGAGTATATTGAGACCTCAATATATTTAAAGAGTGCTTGTCTAAAACACTTTTTCCAAAGCATTCGTTAATCTCTAGTGTCTTATGAAGTCTTCAACTATTATGGTTTTGTTTGGTCTTTCCTGGATAGATGCTCAACACTATTGGTAGCTCAGTGGTTTCTTCTGTAAGGTATACAGGTTGAGGACTCCTGATTCTAAATACTTGGGACCAGAAATTTTTTGGATTTTTTTTGTTGTTGTTGTATTTTTTTTGGAATGTTTATCTTCATACTAAACTGTTTTACAGATCTGACCCAAGTTGAAACACAGAATTCATGTATATTTCATATGTGGCCTGTACACATAGCCTGAAGGTAATTTTATAGAATATTTTCTTTTTGTTAATTTTTATTTTTTATTACTATATGTTTGAAGTACGTAATGAGTGCATTCCTCCCAAGAAGTTAGTACAGGTGCATGACACATCTTAATTCTTTTTTTACATCCCCTTTCCTTCCTGTCCCTCCCCACTCCTTTCATTTCAGTACTTTAAATAATTTTATTCATGAAACAAAGCTTTTTTGTTACTCTAACAAAATACCTAAAGTGACTGACTTTATAAAGAAGTTTATTTAGCTCACAGTTCTGAAGGTTCAAGGGTGTGAGGCCTATAGACAGGCTTAGACCTGGCAGCGAGGGCCCTGTTGGCTGTATCACATTGTGGGAGATCACATCTCAAACAGGAAGCCAAGGAGAAGAGAAAAATGAGGCTTGCTCCTTTTTATAACTGCCCTCTTGGAAAAACTACCAAGGAGTCACATAAGTTTCACTTTAATCACTTTCAAGGGGACACCCCAGTTGCCTAAGGACCTGACACTAGACCCTGCCTGTTAAAGGTTTACATCTCTTCAGTACTACCACTGCGAAGGCCACATGAGATAGAATTTTCCACTTGTGGAATCATGTTGGTACTCAAGAGGGTTTGAATTTTGGAGCATTTCTGATTTTTAATTTTGGATAAGAGACACTCACCTTATTCATGTAAAATAGAAATGTCTATGGTGATTAATGCTTTGGGGACTCCAGCTTTGAAACTATGGACAAGACAATGTGGTCCTTGAGAGGTGAGTAACTGATAGGTGACGAGATTATGGTCTAGTGTTGAATTTTTTCAACGGGAAAACTTAAGAACTACTTTTGGAGAATACAAAGTTCTCTGAAATATACAAGCAAGAATGCATGGACAGAAGTAGTTTGCATTTCATACACACACACACACACACATATGTATATATATGTTAGCATGTGGGAGAGAACTATTTTGGCAGAAAGTAGTTTTTCCCTGGGTGAGCTTACTAAATTTTTCATGTTTCTTGTTTCATCAAACGTCTTCAAAATATCTGGAGGACCAGTTTATTTCATAATCGCAAAGTTATCTTTAATTGCGTACATGAAGTTGAAGTCTGTCTTTCTTCTTCTTCCCTGACAAAGTGACATTTATTACCATTTCTGTTAGTTATTTGTCATTGCACTGATGTTCACCATTCCTAAATATTAAATTGAGTCATTTGATATTCTAGTCACATTTCTAAGCAGATGTACCAAATTACAGCTTAAGACTTCTGCTTAAAATCCAGAGTTCCAATTAGTAAAATATCTGGGGTGGGAAGGGTTAGCAAGGGAAAGACCTGAGAAAACACATAGCCCAAAATAGTTTGAAATTTCCTTGCTACATTGCCTCCACCAAATCTGATTTGTCAGCATGTAAGAGGGTGTTACATCTTCTGAGAAATTGCTTGGTTTTCTTTTCATTCAAGTTTAATTGGTTTTCATGGACTGAATTAAATCAGGAAAGCAAAAGTTAGCTGGATGATGCAAGTGAGCAAATGACTCCATAAATAACAGCGTCTTGATTTGGGTGTTTGTGAGTTCTTTGTTGTTGTTTCCACCCAAGCCACAGCTTCATTTATAGATTTTTTTTGTCATATGGTTTTTTTACATGTTGTCTTAAAACAAAACTGCAAAATACTCATATCTAACTTTTCACTTTGTTTCAAGGGCCCTTGCAATTGTCCTCTTAGATGCTCTTCTTTTCCTTTGGAATGGCCAAGGGCCCTTGCAATTGTCCTCTTAGATGCTCTAAATTTTTCAATTTATTTTAAGACCAACATCTAAAATCTTTTCCAGTTAATCTTTTTCTTGGGAACTCATTTATGTTTCTTCAACACTTACAAATTTAATTTCCAGGTACTTTTATAAGAGAAGCTATGCAATCGGAAGGAAATAACATGGATGGCAGAGTCACAATTTCGCTCACTATTGCCATTGCTGCTAACTTTCCAGTGTCCTCATCATAAATGGAAGTAATGGTACCCATCTTTCCGGGTGCCATTGCTTGTTTCCTTCATTTGCTCGACTTTCAATTATAAGATACTAATCTAGCATTTGCTGTGTGTCAAACTGACTACCAACACCAGAATGTTAGGAAAGACATAGTTTATGCTCACATGAAACCCACAGTCTTCTGGAAAAAGGAGAAGAAGTTACAAATACAATCTTTTTTTAGAAAAAGAAAAAATGCTGTAGGACAACACAGGGGACAATTAAAGGGAAACCATCAAAGCATTTCTTTCTGGTTAGGTTGAGGAGTGGGTGGGGACTAAGAGAAGTCGGGAGAAACTTTTCCTGACAAATAATTGTAAGCTTCATGGAAGTTGACAAAAAAAAAAAGAAGAAATAACCTTCTTTGCTAACTTTAGCAAATCTTGCAACTGTTTTTTTTTTTTTTGTTTTTGTTTTTGTTTTTTAGCAGAGCTTCAGTTTCTCAATTCTATTCACATTGAACACTGAACGGGTGCTGTCAGACTTTATCCCACATGTATTCCCACATCCACTCTCACGTTTTGCTGATGGTGTTCCCCTGAAGTAGAACACTTCAGTTCTCACTTCATTTCTCTGGAATTTGGTCACTCCTGCTTTTATGACAGCGTTCTTCTTTGTGCCTATCCTGTGGAATATTCTTGATGACTTTTTCTTATCCTATTGACCCTGTCTTTCAAAGATCAAAGAATTTAACCTTTTGAGAAAGCTATTAAGTCACTGTATTGATGCTTTCTTGTTTGTGTTTTATTACATATATATCTTTAGTCTTAATAAGGAGGAATAGTCTACTTTTTCCCATAAATCTGTTAATACTCTCATAGCTACTTGTCAGTAAATGTATATTGATGATGACCTTTTTCCTATGGAAAAAAATGTTGACCCTCCATTTCTCCTATACTTTCCTGTATCAATTTATTCTTTTAAAAATGTAATGTTGCTGTGAATCAAAGTAAGAATAACCAGAAAATAAGTTATAATAAATCCCCCATTCACCAGTTCTATTTCTATAAGGCCTACTCAAAGCTATATAAATTCTTTTTTTTTAAAGAGAATAAAACAAAACAAAACAAAACAAAACAAAAAGCAAAATGAAGCAGTTCAGAACAGAACAATGCAAGCAACACAGGACTTCAAAACAAGACACCAGGAAATCAGCAGTGGCTACTGTAGTGACTGTTGTTTTCTTTGAAATAGTTGTAATAAATAGACACAATAAATTCAGACAAAACCAAATTGTTTAAAACTAATCAAAACCAGAGAGTGAAAGCATTATGGGCCTTCGAAACCAGGCAATAGGAAACCAGCCATAGCTATCATAATGTCTATTGTTTTCCTCAAAATAGTGGTCCATACCTTCACACATATTGAAGTCAAATAATAGAAAACAGGCTAAAACCAGTCAAAGCAAAGAATAAAAGCATTCTTGAACTTCAAAACAAGATGCTATGAAATCAGCATTGTCTAGCATAATATCGCGTTTTCTTCAAAGTAGCTGTTCATATCATCACACATAATAAAATCAATTCTTGTAAATTCTTTAGGAAAAGTTCTAGGCATTTATAAGCCTATCCATGTATATCTATCCTTTCTGTATTAGATTGAAAAACAAAACAAAACAAAATATTAGAGGCTGGGGATTTGGTGGCACAAGCGCCTGCCTGGCAGGCTCAAAGTTGTGAGTTTGATCCCCGGTACCAAAGACAAAACAAAACAACAACAACAAAAAAAAAAGACAACATGAAAAGCAAGGAGCAAAAGAGACAAATAAATAACAATAACAAAGAATCCAAAACAGTAACAGTATAGGCTTTCACAACAAGGTGGAACATAATAGAGATTGTTATTTTGCTAGTTATCTTCAGAAGAGTTGCTCAGATCACCAGATACAGACTTGCAAAATTGATCTTGTCCTATGAATGTTAACTGTTTTGTTCTAAGAACTAATAGATTCAGTAGTACAATCATCCTAGCTATCCTAAGTGTATATATCCAGATTTATATCTTTTTCTTTCCCTTCCTTTTCTCCTTTTCCGTATCTGTTTTTTCCCTTTTGAGCAGTTTCTTACCCTTTCACAATATTTACTGAAGATTTTGTATCTTATTTACTCTTTAAGTGTTTTACACTAGGGAAACTACAGCATTTACACATGTGAGTTTGATTTATTTCACTTGTAAGTATGATCTCAAGTAACATCCCTTAACCTATAAAAGCCTCAATGTGATCGTTCTTTATAGCTGAGTAATACTCCATTGTATAAAAATACCACATCTTTTTTTTACCTGTTCCTCGATTGATAGGCATTCAGGTTGTTTCTCAGATTTAGCTATTACAAATTGTATTTGACATTCATTTTGTGCATGCAGATAGGTATGGGTCTAGTTTTAGTTTCTGGCATAGGGAAAGCCAGTTTTTCCAGCACCACTTATTGAAGAGGCTGTCTTTCTTCCAGTGAACATGTTTGGCTCCTTTGTCAAAGATGAGGTGGCTGAGTGTGTTTGTAGTTGTGGCTGTATCTTCTAGTCTATTCCATTGATCTTCAGGTCTGTTTTTATTCCAGTATCATGCTGATTTTATCACAGTAGCTTTGTAGTATAATTTCAAGTCAGGGATTGTGATGCCTCCTGCCTTGCCTTTATTGCCCAGAATTGCCTATGTTATTCTCGGTCTCTTCTGGTTCCAGATAATTTTAGAATGATTTCTCTAAATCTGTAAGGTATGCTGATGGTATTTTGATTGGAATTGAATTAAATCTGTATAACAATTTTGGCAGAATGGCCATTTTCATAATGTTTGTTCTTTCTATCCAAGAACACAGAATATCTTTTCATTTTCTGAGATCCTCTTTGATTTCTTTTTTCAGACTATTGTAATTTTCACTGAATAGATCTTTTCCTTCCTTTGTTAGATTGATTCCTAAGTATTTCTTTTGTGTGGGGGGGTTGCTGTTGAGAAGAGTGTGGTTTTTCTTACCTCTCTCTCAGTGAGTTTGTTGTTGGTGTACAGGACTGCTATTATTTTTGGGGTGTTGACTTTGTATCCAGCAACATTACTGAATTTGGTTATTACATCTAGAAGTCTTTCAATGGAGTGTTGGATGTCTCCTATGTAGAGTATCATGTCATCTGCAAATAATGATAATTTAACTTCTTCCTTTCCTATCCTTATTCCTTTTCTTTCTCTCTCTTTTCTAACTGGTCTGGTTAATATTTCCAGCACTATCTTGAATAGGAGTGGTGATAGTGGACAGTGCTGTCTTGTTCTTGATTTTAGAGTGAAAGCTTTCAATTTTTGATGATTTAATATGTTGCTGGCTGTTAGTTTGTCATAGATCGCTTTTATCAGATTGAAGTAAAGACTTTTTATTTTGATTTTCTATAGGGTTCTTATCATGAATAAGTGTTGGACTTTATCAAAAACTTTTTCTGCATCTATTGAAATAGTCATGTGATTGTTATCTTTGGCTCTATTGATATGGTATATTGTTTATTGATTTGTGTGTGTTGAACCATCCCTGCATTTCTGGGATGAATCCCACTTGGTCGTGGTGTTTTAATCTTCTTGATGATCTGCTGCATTCTGTTTGCCAGTATTTGTTGAAGATTTTTGCATGTATGTTCATTAGGGAGATTGGTCTGTAGTTCTCTCTTTTGGTTGGGTCTTTCTCTGGTTTTGGTATGAGGGTAATACTTGCTTCCAGGAATGAGTTAGGGAGAATTGCTTCCCTTTCAATTTCACTGAAGAGTTTGAGGAGTGTTGGCATTAAGTCTTCCTTGAATTTCTTGTAGAATTCAGCTGTGTATCCATCAGGACCTGGGCTTTTCTTTGTTGATAAGGTTCCAATTACTTTTTCAATTTCATTAGCTGAATGGGTTATTCAACAGTTTTACATCTTCTTGATCCAGCTTTGGTAAGTCATATGTGTCTAGAAATCTGTCCATTAGTTCTGTGTTATCGAACCTATGAGAGTAAAGGTTTTCAGAGTAGGTATTGATGATCCTCTGTATTTTCATAGAGTCTGTAATGTTTTCACCGTTTTCTTTTCTTATTTCATGAATTTGAGTTTTTTCTTTCCTTTTGTGAATAAGGTTGGCTAGGGGCTTATCAATTTTATTTATTCTTTCCAAGAACCAACTCTTTGATTCATTAATTCTTTGTATTGTTTTCTTAGTCTCTATTGCATCAATTTCTGCTCTGAACTTTATAATTTCCTCCCTTCTTTTGGATTTGGGCTTTACTTGCACTTCTTTTTCTAGATGTTTGAGGTATAGCATCAGGTTGTTTATTGGTGTTTGTTCTATTTTCCTGATGTGAGAATTCAACGCAATAAATTTCCCTGTGAGGACTGCTTTCATTGCATCCCACAAGTTCCAATAAGTTGTATTTGTATTTTCATTTGCTTGTTGATATTGTTTATTTTATTTTCTAGTTCCCTCTGTGACCTGTTGATTTTTGAGGAGTGTATTATTTAACGTCCATGTGTTTATGGAATTTTTGCAGGTTTTTTTTGTCATTAATTTCTAGTTCCATGGCACTATGATCAGATAATATGCATGGAATAATTTTACTTCTTTTGCATGTACATACGCATGTTTTATGGGGTAGTATATGATCTATTTTAGAGAACGTCCTATGTGCAGCTGAGAAGAATGTATATTCTGATGTCGTTGGGTGGAACACTCCGTACACATCTACTAAGTCCATTTGTTCACAAGTTAGATTCAGTTCTGTTATTTCTTTACTGATTTTATGTCTAGTTGATCTGTCTGTTTGTGTCAATGGACTGTTAATGTCCCCTGTTACAATTGTGTTATTGCTTCTTTGATTTTTCATTTCTATCATTTTTTATATAGTTGAATGCTCCCATGTTTGGTGTATATATATTTACGATTTTTATCTCTTCCTCTTGAAGTTTTCCCGTAACCCGTATGTAGTGACCTTCTTCATCTCTTTTGATCATTCTTGGTTTGAAGTTCTCATTTCTGCAAACAGAATAGCTACCCCTGCTTTTTTGGGGGTTCCTGTTTCATGAAGTATTGTTTTCCATCCTTTGACTTTCAATCTGTGAATTTCCTTTTGGGTTAGATGGGTTTCTTGTATACAGCATATGGTTGGTTGTTGTTTCTTGATCCATTCTGCCAGTCTGTTTCTTTTAATTGGTGAATTGAGGTTGTTTACATTAATGGTTATAACTGATATATATTGGCTTATTTTTGTCATGTTATCTTTTTGCTGTTGGTTCTTTACCTTTCCCCTCTGTTTAATTGTTTGCTCTGGTTAGTGGTTTTTTTCTGTCAGTGTTCTTGGAGTTATAGTTATTTTTATGTCTATCTAGAATATCTTTCAGTATTCTTTGCAGGGTTGGTTTGGTGGTCATCGAGTTCTTCAGCTGTTTTTTGTCTTGGAAGTATCTTATTTCTTCATCCATTTTGAAGGACAGTTTTGCAGGGTACATCAGTCTGGGTTGGAAGTCGTTTTCCTTTAGGATTTGAAATACTTCATTCCATGCTCTTCTTGACTTCATTGTTTGTGTGGAGAAGTCTGCTGTGATTCTGATGGGCTTTCCTTTATACGTGATGTTTCTTTTCTCTAACAGCTTTTAATATTCTGTTCTTATGTTGAATTTCTGGGATGTTGATTATTATATGTCTGGTGTAGATTTATTTTGGTTATGGCTAATTGGAGTTCTTTATGCTTCACTTATCTGCATGTCAGTTTCCTTTCCCATGTTTGGGAAATTTTCAGCTATTACTTCTGTAAATAATCTTTTGATATCATTTGTGTTGTCACCTTTTTCATTCACATCTATCAAGAGTATATTGTTTCTCTTTGCATCATCTTGCAACCGTTGAATTATTTCCTGATCCCTTGTTATTTTAAAAAGCTCATTCCTTTCTTGTTCACTTGCTGCAGTCTTGTCTTCAAGATCTGAAAGTCTATCTGCACATTCGTTGAGGCGGTTTTGCCAGCTTTTGTTGGAATTTTTGATTTCTTAGATATCTCTTTGAATCTGTCATGCCTTCTGTTTCTTTCTTAAATTGTTCATTCAAGGTTTCCATCTTTGTGCAGTGGTCCTCAATTTTTTTTAACTATGTCTTCTTTAGATGTGTTCAGCATTTCTTTTATTACGTTTGTCATTTCATCTTTTACCTGTGAGATTATTTCTGATCTGAGTTCCTTTGCAGATTCATGGAGTTGTTTCTTTACTTCAGTTGCTATCATTTCAGAAGTTTCAGGTGTATGTCTAACACTTTCTTCTATGTCCATGTCTCCTAGGCTTGGTTGGGATGGGCTGAAGCTTTGAGATTGCATTTTGCTCTTTCATTTTGTCCTTTTCCTGTATTCCCCGGGTTCCTAGTGGCACTCAAAGGCCCCTCAAATGGGGGAGTATGCTGGGTGGACCTTCAGCACACCCCATGTGGTACTCTGAAACTCCCCAGCTGCTTCAGTTTGCTGGGCAGGACTCTGCCAAGTTCTGAGTGGTGTACCAAGGCTGAACACCTAGATGGAGTACACTGTACAGGCCTTCAGTTTGTACCATATAGTACACTAAAGCTCCCTGGCTGCTTGGGGTCACTGGGCAGACCCTACCAGGTTCTAATCGAGTTGCTGAGATTGTATGGCTAGTTGGAGTTCACTGTGCAGGCTTTGAGCTCGTGCCACTCAGGAGAGGAGGTTTTCCTGCCACTTGGAGTCACTGGGCAGGGCCTAGCTAGGACCCAAGCCACTTCCCAAAGGTCCTGAATTTTTGGGAACATTGGGTGGGGCTCTACCAGGTTCCAAGCAAGGTGCCAAAGCTGCACTGCCAAAGCTGTACTGCTAGTTAGATTTCACTGTGCAGGCCTTCAGAGCTTGCGACTGCAGTGCTATATGAATTCTTAACAAAATGTTGGAAAATCATTTGAAGTAATCATTAAGTCATTTGTTGAGAATTTTTGAAAGGAATTACAGAAAAAAAACCCAGTTGCACCTGATCACATTTACCAAATGTGTACTCTGCTGTAGACTCTGCAAATAGGCATCCTACAGGTCTTCTCACTTACCTTGTGTATTACACTTTTCTAAGCTCCTTGTACTATGTCTCTGGTGTGCTTGTTTTGCTTTTCTTGTCTTGACTCAGGTGGAATTTTTGCTCCAGATAGCTTGCTCTCCCTTCTCTATGATACTGATTCATCTGTCATAACTTAGATTGTATTACCGGAGTCTGTACAGTGGCTCCCTTGTTAATTTATTCATTGGAAATATAATGTTATACCAATGAAATATTTGGGCAAAAAAAAATTATCTTTCTATCCTAACATAGCACTTTTTTTAGTTACATACCCTTGTTCTTTTACTCTTGCCTATATTTTCATATAGTGCTACATGTACTATTTTATATTTTTTTGTTTTACACATATTTTTGTATTCATTCATATATTTTCCATATAATTTTCATAATTATAATTTTCACTAAAAAGTACTGCCACATTGTAGAATAAACTAACCACAGTTGCTGTCTTGATGAAGTTTCTTGCTTTTTTGCTACTAAGTACTTGTGTTCAATTTAAGATAGAAAGTGGGAATTTTTTTTTCCCTGTAATAATTTGTTTTTATTTAGGCAGCAGAACTGAAATTCTCTTTTGGATAGTTACATCACAGAGCTTACAGAATATAGACTGTTTCAAAAATATTTTAAAAGAGGTGTTTAAAACGTATATATGTTTACTTAAGTTGACTTAAGTTGTATAGCAGAATGTTTAAAAAAAAATAAGGAAACCTAGATTTCCACTTTTAATTTTGATAAAGTCACTTTTTCACAAAGATTCTTTCAAATTCAATTTTCTGAACTCCCATTGTCTAACCTGTAAAGGAAGATATTGAATTTGATTGTCTCTATAGTTCTTTTAAGCTATAACCTGTCTAAAACTGTGACTCTGTAAATGTAAGAAACCTCTTAAGTGTTGATAGTTCTTCACCTTTTCATGCCTTGTACCTCATTACGAATGTGGTGAAATCTTTGGCCCTTTGCCATTTAAAAACTCTCCTATGCATAAAGACAAAATATTTCATGTTGTACTGTCTGGAGATAAAGAATCTTACCCTAAGCACAGGAAATAAAAATATGGAAGTGATTAGAAGTCAGAAATTGGAGCCAGGGAAATAGCTCAGCAGCACAGTGCCTGAGCAGCAAGGTGAAATCCTGAATTTGATTCCCAGTATCAAAATAAAAAAAGTCAGAAATTATATCATTATCTAAGAGGTGGAAGAAATGATGAGGTGAAACTCCTTTTACTTTCATACTGCGCAACTAAGAAAATAGAAAATGGAAAGAAATTCTGAAAAGCATGTGTGAGATACATTGGAAAGTTACATAAAATATTGACTTAAATAATTTAAAACTATTTGAGTCTGATCTGGTAATTCGTTTAGGGGAAAGATAATCAAAGATAGTGACTCTTGCTGGGTGTGGTGGCGCATGCCTGTAATCCTTAATCCCAGCATGGAGACTGCGGTAGAGTTCAAGGCCAGCCTGGGCTACCTAGTGAGCTCAAGGCCAGACTGAAGTACACTGAAGACCCCGTCTCAACAAATAAACAAAAAAGTTGGTGACTACTGGAGCTATTATAATGGAAATGCTAGTCTCAGCCTTGTAGAACAGGAATGGGAAAATAGTTAAAGATCACAGCTGTCCAGATACTTCTTTAAATTAAGTATTAAAGATGAAATATATTTTGTAGCATCACTTTATATTACTTAAAAATCTGTGAAATTAGCTCTACAAGATTTCATTCTCCATATGTAAACAAATAAGCAGATGTTAACATTATGCCTTAATACTGTTGATTTCACCCTTTTTTCCAGGGCCCTCTTCTTATAGGTGAAGATAATAGTAGATCCTACATTAAAATGAAATTGCAGGGGGAAATGATATAATGTTGAATGTGTATCATTGAATGTAAATTGCATTTCAAGGCCCTCATTAAATGGCTTAGGACTTTTCTGCTGAGTTAAAGAAGGGGAAGTGGATATAGTTTGGGGAAAAAGTAAGAAGGGAGCATCTGTCACTTGTTTTTTTGTGTGTATTTTGTGTTTTTTTTTTTTTTTTTAGCATGTAGACTGTGTTTACTTTTTGATTTAGATGTTTAAAGGATGCTTAAACTTTGGAAATCATCAAACTAAGATAAGAGAAGATTATCAAACTGCTCTTTTCCAGAGGTATTAGAAGTTAAAAATTATTTGGTATATTCTTCTGAGAGAGGCTTTTATTTTTTTTTTATTTTTATTTTTTTTGTGGCACCAGGAATCGAACTCACAACCTCGCACCTGCCAGGGCAGGCGCTTAAGCCACTGAGCCAACCTCCTGGCCCTAGTTTTTTGAGGCAGGGTCGCATTATGTAGCTCAGGCCACTCTTGCGCTCGTGTTGTAGCCCAAGCCGGCCTTGAACTCACAACGCTCCTCCTACCTCAGCCTCCCGAGTGCTGGGATTAAAGGCGTGCGCCACCACGCCCGGCTTGAGAGAGGCTTTTAAATATCAAGTCTCAGTTTGGGTTAAGTGGTGGTTTGTTTTTGAGTGGTTACCCCTGAATCCTGAGTAGTAGCTATACATATTACTTACATTGTTCTCTGTACATTTAGACTGATTGACCCATTTAATCGTTCCAACAACCCTTTGAGGTAGGCATTTGTTAGTGTTCACACCATTTTGAAATAAATATAGACAAGGAATGTATAAAAAATAAATGTTTAACTTGCCTAAGTTAGCATGGTATGTAAATGGTGAAACAGAGATTTGAACTCAGGTCATTTGCTCCAGAGCCTGCTTTCTTGTTTAGACAGGTTAAAGATCATATTAACAGTGGTGGCGGTAGTGGTGGTGGTGTAAAAATTATATGTGATATACTGAAAACTATGTGTGTGTACATCTTAATTTTTCTTGCCCAATGCCAGTATGATTCTTTATTAAACTTTGAAGTTTAACAACATTGCTAAAATATATCCCCCCCACATAGTGTTTGCCTCTTCATTCTGTAGATTGCAAAGAGGATGAAGATAATGTGATTCATAAGGGAAAGTCAGAATTAAAGTACTTTGGCAGTTTCAAATGCTTAAGGAATTAATGTTGAAGTTTTGAGGCATTTTTGGTGTGTGGGGAGTAACAAAAAGTGGATTCTAGTAGCATATTTATAGGAGAGGCAGTTTTAAATGTGATGAAACATTTTGAATGTAAGGACTGCTCCCTACGCTCCTCCTATTAGTCCCTCAGATTCTGCCATTAAAATCTTATGCACTAAGACATTTTGCCCCAATTTGCATTCTGTAAAATTTTGTTGTTTTGCAAGATGGCGGAAGGTATTCTAGGCAAGGGAAAGTGTTCTGTAATCAAATAAGAGAGTAAAACTGGAAACTACTATTATTAATCCCATTCTAGCAGTTCATTATACTCTAATAAACATTCTAAAACTTCACACTTCAAAAAAAAAAAAATCATTTATTTAGTCCAGCACTTCCCAAATTTATATAAGTAACTAATCCTTTTTTTTTCTTTGAGTATTGGATTAAATACTATTTCACGGAAGAATTTTCTTTTAAAATGCAAGTTTTAGCCAGATATGGTGGCAAACATCTGTAGTCCCAGCATTCTGGAGACTGAGGAGGAGGATTGCCATGAGTTTGAGGCCACCCTGAGCTACATAGTGAGATCAAGGCCAACCTAAATTGCATGGCGAGACGCTGTCTCAATAAAACAAAGCAGAATAAAATAAAATAAGTGTTTCTGGAAAAGGTTAATAAATGATGGTGAGTTGATGATGATTATAACCTATTCATGATATATTAAAATAATGTGTAAATGTACTGAGAATTCTATGTCTTAGGCACACATCTGGAATGGTTTTATGTGTGTCATACCATTTCAGTGCTATATCCCTAAGACAGTGATGGTAAACCTTTTAGAGCTTTCAGTGACAACAAACGCCAACTATGGCAGGCCTGTTATAGGTTCACTGCCACTGACCTAGGAACTTTGTCATTTTAAAGATGGAGAGAGTCATACTTAACAGGATTGCATAATTATCTTATGGTTACATAACAGTAAATGGCAGAGTAAGGTTTCAAGACCTGGTAGTGTGACTGCACAGACATCCAGACCTGTCTTTATCATCACTATACACAAAATTGTTATTAGATACTTGCAGCCTAAGATCACTTAGTTACTGGCCCTTTTTCTGAAAGCAGACTGAAAGAAAAGTCCTAGTCAGTTGAAGTTCAGATGAAGGTTCAGGGAAACAAAGGAGAAAGTTCTTGGATGTTGGCTGGAGAGGCGATGGTCAGGGTATAAGAAGGAATGCAGTAGAAGAAAAATAAAGTATAAGGATGATTCTAGACTCATCTGCTTTCCAGTTTTCTCTGACAGTCTTAGCACAGCAAATTTTAGGAAGTCAGAACAAATTTATACAACAGGCATTTAGAAGATTCCATATTTGTTCTGTCATTATTGTAAAGAAAGTGGCATTTTGGTATAGTAGTTTTTTTTTTATCCAGTGACCATATTCGAGTACGATGTGTAATATTTTTAAAACACAAACTTTTCAGTATATTATCTTGGTTCATGATATTGGGATGTGATATGAAAGCATATATACTATTATTTACCTTAGTAGAGTATCCGCTTCTAGAGCAAGAAGGGGATGGGGTGGATGACCTAAAACTGCCGGAAACCTGTTGCTTTTAAATATCATAGTCTGGTATTTTCTGGAGCAAATCTCTTCAATACTCTTCATCCTCTGTGTATTCATTTTTTCTGCACACCTGAGTATCTGGCCCCTGTGGTTTGTTTTTGTTTTGTTTTGCTTTGTATTGTTTTTCTCTAGCTTTGCTGAGCACTTCCCTTCTGCACCCTTGACTTGACTTTTTACCATTCTGTGTCTCCTTTAGAAAAGGCCCTGGTCTTCTGTGTGTCATTATTATGTTCATTATACTATAAAATCTCCCCCCACCAAAAATAAGTTCAAATGTAGCCTGTGGATAAACCAGTAAACTGAGAATTTAGTATTAACAATAAATCTGCAGGTGCTTCAACCTTCCCTAATTAAGAAGTCTTAAAGGGAGATTAACATTCTCTGTTGATGTTTATCTCTGAAGTTTTGAACAAAACAGTGTAAGCAGAAGATACCCTAAGGAACATTTTTGGAAAAATCCCAACAGTTGCATACAGCCACACAGATGAAATGGTTTAATTAGTTTGGATAACATTATTTTTCTAAAACATTTAAAACAGACACATGAAACTCATAAAAGCCTTGTATTTTCTAGCATATGTGAGAATTCAAGGGTGCTTAAGACTACTTTGAAAGATTTGCTGAGTCTCCTTTGATAAAAAAAAAAAAAGGTACTTCTACCAGAGTTACATAGAAAAGAAGCAGTCTATAGTATTATCCAGTTGTCAGTGTTTTTAAAGAATTTAGAACTAGAAATACACTGTAGAGCTCTTCTAATCTGTCTCTTTTTACAAAAGAACAAACTGATTCATAGATTCATCAGTTCATTGAAGGTCTCACAACTAGGTTGGGTGACAGAACTGAGGCTAAACTCCAGCTCCCTGAAAGATAAAGAGAAGTTCAAAGCTCCTTCATCCCACCGTTTTCCTTGGCTAATGTTTGATTTGCTTTTCAGTGTGCAGTCAACTTTTTGATTGAGCAAGTCATTGATGAGTGAGTTCTCTATTTGTTTTTACTCATCTCTGACCGTGTCCCTGTGCAACTTATTAGCAATACTAGTTATAAACAAACACTTTTACATGGATCCATTTTTGCCTCTGACTGACCAAACAGCATACTGGGTTGACTTCTGCTAGTAGTGTTTCTTCTCCCTCCTCGTGTGAGACTTCACTGGAGTGGCTTGCCAGGAAAGCATGAGAAAAAAAGCACATGAAGACATATGTGTACTCACTGCCTCTCTGAAACCTCATCGTCTTCCTGAGCTCAGTTCTGTTGTGCACCATTTTTTTTTTTTTTTTTTTTTTTTTTTTGGTCTGCATCTGTCTGTCTGCCTGTCAAAATGTTATAATCCTAGTGGATACGTGGTTGTAGGAAGAGTTAGAGATCTGAAGGGGACCCAAGATGGTACTGAGACTAATGATACGTATCTTTCTTCTTTTTGTGTATATGTGTCTGATGTTCCAAAAAAATTCTACCATTGTCTAAGTGATACAACTTCAGAATTTCACTGTGGAAGTGATAGTTTCAGAATTCTGAAAGTTAAGCTGTTAGGTTTAAACAGTGTAAAACTGCTGGTTTTCAGCTATGTTTTACCTATGAAAATATGACTTGACTTGAAAAAGAAAAATAAGATGAAAACAGGTAATATGCAAAACTATCATAATAGCTGATGAGTGTATAAGAAAGTCAATATCACTAGGAACCAAAATGTAAATAAGAAATGATTTTCTTACCTTTGTGAAATAGCCAACAAATAGTTTTAATATTCAACTGGCAGGACTATTGATTAGTACAACCAGTAAATATGGAAGTATTTAAACTGAATGTTTTTTACCTGTAGATACTTATACCAAAATAGTACGCTGGTATGTGAGTAAATATTTTTTTGCAAACATGTTCATCATAGCTTGTTTATAACAATAGAAAATTGGAAACAACTGTTGCAGTAGGGAAACAGTGAATTGGTTATGATATATCCATATCATGCAGTATTATGTAGTAATTAAAATAGTACTCACTTAATGTTTTTAATGACACTGGAAAATAACCAGAATGAAAAAGTGAATAATTCAGAATAGTATGCATAATATGATTATAATTATTTTAAAAAATTATAATTATAGAAAAAAGACAAACTACCTCAGAATTTGATAGTGTATTGACTTCAACAAAAAATATCTTTGCGCTTTTCATTTATTATGCACTTAGCATAAAAATATCATTTCATATTAGTAATACTGTATATTAATAATTATTAATACATATTCTTTATAGTGTGGAAGCATGCTTAGTCAGCTTTTCCATCTCTGGGATAAAATACTCGACACTTGTAACTTGAAGAAGAGAGTTTTATTTTGGCTCACATTTCAAAGGATTCAGTACATGCTTGTTTGACTCTAAGGCAGAAACAGTATGACAGGGGGCATGACTAAGGAAAGTACTCAACCCATGCTACACTGGAATCAGAAGCAAAAGAGATGCCCTGGGGACAAGAATACATCCTTCCTGATTATGCCCACGTGACCCACTTCCAACCCCAGTACCTCCTAAGGATACTTTCAGCTACTGAACTGATCAATAATTAAATCCACTAATGCTTATAGATCTCCTGTGATCCAATCACCTTCCAAACACAAGAGATGTTGGGAGACATTTTATAGTTGAACCACAATAGAGAACATTTAAAATAATTGTTTGATGACTCCAGTTTATAATGTTAGTACAAGATCTCCCTGGCCAAAGCTTTTTATGCATCTCTAAATTCTTCCAGGAGTGTTGATGCTGTGGATCTGGTGATGTTTTGAGAAATACTAATATGCAGAGTCATTCATTGGGATTATCCTCGGGGAGAAAACAAGTTCCTGGTCTCAGCACTTACCTACTGTTTCTGTCCTTCTGGTAGCCTTAGCATCTTAGCAAAAGCCTCTGCTTTCTAGGGGCAGAGACTCTCATAAGTGATATTTAGGTACAGTTAAAATAAGGTTCAGAACCAAGCTTGGTGACATACACACCTCTAATCCCAGCTACTTGGGAGGCTAAGGCAAGAAGGCTGCAAGTTTGAAGCCACCCTGTTCAATTTAGTGAGTCCCTGTCACAAAATAAGGGGTAGGAATGTACCTCAGAAGTACAGTGCTTGTTTAGTGGCTGTGAGGCCCTGAGATCAGTCCCTAGAAGGCAAATATATGTATCAAAAAACAGTGCCAGTTTTACATGCTGTCTCTTTGTAAGTCACTAGGCTCTTGAAAGTTTGGGGCATATTTGTTCACTGCCCTGTATTTCTTTACCCTGAGGACTAAGAACTACGACTTTACTTTGAGTACCTAGCCAGAAATTTGCAACTGCAAATCCTTTCCAAAGAGAATAGTATCTTTTGTTTTTAACTGTAGAAACCAGAGGGAATGATTATAAAGCAAATAAGAGTTTCTTAAAAGCAGTGTGACAGGTTTCTACTGGATATTTCTGATTTTAGTGGCCCTTTACAGCTCCAGGAATTACCAACTAGGGAAGCTCTCAAAATTACTTGAAAGTTTCTTAGTCTTGTTTTTATTTATTTGGGTTTTTTTTCCTTTCATAGTACATGTTTGCAGTACATAATGATTACATTCCTTGTGGAGGGTTGCCACATGTACATAACACATCTTAATTCATTTAAAATAAAAATGAACCACAAGGAAACATAAAAGATTTTCTTTTCTCTCTTCATCTTGTGATTTTTCCCTTGATTCTGATGTGACTGGTAGCAAGACTAGCTTCCTTACAGGTTAACCATGAAGACTACATGAGGAATTATAGGGAAAGAAATTTAAAAAGCTATTGGGCACATAGCCAGTTCAGTTTAATAAATGTTTATTCATTTTATGTCCTCTCCCCACTTTCCATTCTTCTCATACTTCTACAGCTCATATTTCTAGGTAGTTTTAAATATTGGACAGAAGAGTTGTATGTACTACTATAATTGTAGAACTTTTTCACAAGCAACCATAACATTTCATAAGCTAAAACAGTAATCTTTGCAGTAGTCATCCCTTTTTAAAAAACAGATGTGTGCTAAGAAGTTAATACATCCACTCAAAATATGAAGCCTGCCCCACCTCACAGTAGTAATAGTAATAGTAGCAGCAGCAGCAGCAGTAGTAGCAGTAGAAAGAGAAGGAAGGAGAAGCTTCCTCGGTTTTCATTATGGCATCTCTCAGAGAAGAGACCACTGACCCTTGGTCACAGAGTTGGAGCAGGAATGAATTGAAAGGACTTCATCTAGGTAGATGGTATTTTTTTCTGAGGGAAATGAGCTATTAGAAATGGTTTGGTTTGATGCTTTCACTTTAAAAGTTTCTTCATCCCAGAAGGGCTGATTTTCTGTGGGAGAGTTGGGAAACAAACTTGATGCATCATATTTGCACACTTGCCATTTAATTTCCTTTTTACATAATATTTCAAATCATAAGGAAGTTTCAAGAGCACTAGCTTTCCCACATAAGTTGTTTTGTCATTTGCTGACCCAGCTGGAAATTGATTAATATTGATCAAGCTTTTGCTTATCCAGAGAGTGATGATTTTTGACACACACACACACATGCCACAAATGCACTTTAGTGATTTTTGTATGACATCTGACATCTGGAAGGTATTGGGGAAGACAGAAAATTCAAAATTCAGTGACCTGGTTTTGAGTTTGGTTGTGTCCCTTACTAGCCAGGTGGTCTAGGGAGAACATATAACCTTTTCAAGTCTCATTTACTACATCATTAAATACAAGTGTGAATCACTTTGGAACTATACTTATAACCATCAGCTAAAGTGTGAGGAAATTTTTGTAGCTAGTTAAGGTAGGTAGGACCACTAGTTCAATGTAGAATTAGGTTAGTGTTGCTATCATTATTATATTGTTTGCGAATACAAGTTTTCTGTAAAATGATCGACTTTTTTGTGTAGTGAGATTTTATACTTTAATTTAACTGAATATTCCCCATTTTAGCACTTCTGTTTAAATGGAAGGAATCCTTGAACACAACTGGGTATAGCCCATTTGATTGAATTAATCACTGCTAAAGACATAGCTTGTGCAATGCAAAATTTAAAAAGTTTAGGGCTAGGGATGCAGTTCAGTGGTACAGTGCTTATCTGGTGTGGGCAATGCTCTGGGTTCAACCGCCAGCACCAAAAGACAGAAACAGAGGTGGAGGCGGAGAGACAGAAACAGAAGCAGAGTAAAAAGCTGAACAGTTATCTGCTTTCTTTAATGCAGAGTAGATCATATTTTCAAATGGCTGTTCTCATTTTGAAAACTCAAGGATAACGGAATACTTCTAAGGATGGCAGATTCAAGAAAGAATTAGAAATGTCTGTATATCTCTAGATGTGCTCTGTTACAATGGATGCTTTTGTTTCTTGATTACTGAAAAAAGTCATAGTTTTTGAATATATAGGATAAAAATAAAAAGGGAATGTATTTTAAGATCTTTATATAGCATAAAATAAAGGAATGTAGTGTTTTAAGATCTTTATGTAGCATATCATTGTGCTATTGAAATGTATACTTGAACTTATTTTAGATATGATCTGATTAAATTTTTCTGTTTTCTAAATTAATTACTTTCCTGTATATTATAATTTTCCTATACGCATACTGTCAGGTTAACCCATCATGTTTCTTTCCTCACTGTTAAATAAGAATACATATTTTGTACCTGTGAATTGTACTTCTGTCTCTTTCGTAATTTACCTATCTCTTAACTCTTTGGGGACTCAATGGCATGTGATTTCTACATGACTTGCTTTCATTTCTAAGGCTAAAGTTCTTTGTATTAGATTATATAAAATCATTCTTTTAAAAATACAGTGTTTTCTCTCCCAGATTAAGGACACAGCTTCAAAAAACTGAATCAATGATGAAACCTGGTAACATTCTGGTGGGGTTAAAAAATCTAAATCAATTGAACATTTATCAGAAATTCTGAGTGATGCAATGCATTGCACTTTCCTTTACTTTCCCTTCAGTAAGATTTCTTTCATTTGTTTTCTTTTACTTGAATATGGCTTTTAGGAGACTTGTGTTTAAACTTCTGACTGTAAATAAAACAAAATAAAATAAAAAGATAGCTTTATAATTACTATGTAAGAACTGTGAAGTGGGAAAGAATACATTGGCAAGGCGTATTACAATTACTTTGTCATGCATCTGGTTATGTTGGCATATTTGTTTAATTAAATTCCCTGCTAATTATAACTGTATGTACTTGTGTTAATTATTATTTGCTTAACACAGGCAACAGCATAATTCTTTAAAGGAAAGCAACTTGCTTTCTATTTAAATGAAATTCCAATTTAATATGCTTCCTAAAATAATAGTGGTGACATTTCATTAGAATAGTAGTTTAAAAGTATTTATCTACCTCAATGGAATTTGGACTGGCTAAAATTTAATAGTTATTTTAATATCTAATAGGAATTGGGACTAAGCTTTAGAGTAAAATAATTA
>RJWM01002200.1:0-134565 GCA_004363535.1 Dasyprocta punctata | reverse complement strand
TGTTTCTTCTCTGTATCATACTTTCTCTAACTATTGCTTCCTCCCCAACCACCTCTCTATTATTCATTTGGATTAGCTCAAATCTTTCCTCCATGCTAAAATTTGATTTTCTAACTTACCTATGCTTCTAATCTATAACAGTATGGTTTGGATTCTCAATTTATCTCATTAATTCTGCAATCTCCTTTCCTCCTCATTTTCATTTTTCCATCTTTGCTCTTACTTTATTGAATATATATCTTTAATAATATTTTTCTATAGTAAACTGTATAAAGTCTTTTGGTTTTAGTTTCTTCAACAGCACTTTTCTCCAGATTGATTGTCATCTGCATATGCTCCACCCCTACCACCCATGTATTTTAAGGTTGCTGTGCCATTTCTATTCATCTCACTCACACTTCACATCGGCAGGTTAGTTAGACTATTTCCTCAGATATGATCAATGAATTTTCTTTAAAGCTGTCTTCCCATCTTAACTGGTACCATTTTTTTTCTATTTTGAAGATATACTTTGAGGACTAAATGATATTTTCTGTACAGTTTTCTGTTATCATAAGGCAGAAGGAAAGAATGGGGAAGAGAGGCAGGGCAAGGTAAATGCTATCTCTGCAAGTCAACCAGTAATATTCAGCTGAAATTTAATAAATGGTAGTTCCATGAATCAACTTTTAAAAATTTACGGCCAAAGTTTATGAATCCTATTAGAAGCCAAATAAAGCTTTTGTGCCACACAGTTTCCCCCTTGGCAGAGCCCCAGCCAGAAATAGCGTGGGTAGAGTAATGAAAAATAGGAGTGGTGGTGTATGCCTGTAATCTCAGCATGCAGAAGCTGAGATAGGAGGATTTTGAGTTAGAGGCTAGCCTGGGCTACACAGTGAGACCGTGTCTCAAAAACAAAACAAACAAATAAGTAAACGCGCCTGATCATGAGTCAGGGAACCAGCACTCTGTTGGTAGGACTACTTATCTACGTGTTTACACATTCTTCTAGTCAGAATTTTAGTTTGATAGCATCTATCAACTTCTTTTAATCTCTGAATTCTACTCCAGGAATCTAGCTGACAGAAATCCTTGCACAGGTATAAAAAATTACATGGCACAAAGATGTTCATAACATTTTTTATAAACATAAAATCTCATAACAATATTGAATAGAAAAAATGATTAAATAATGATACATAGAACATTGGTAATATCAAATAACTGTTTGACATCTCAATCCTGATGATGAGATTAATGAATCATGGTGATCCCCATTCTGTTTGCTGATGATTAGTTTAGGAAGAACAGAGAAGAGAAGCTGCTGCCACCTCCCTCCTAGTCTAAGAATAAGAACCAGGAGAATCCCTAAGCATTACCACATCCTGGGGAAAGGAGGAAAGAAGGAAGGGAAAAGGAAAAAGACATAAATTTGTATATATGTATACATAAGATAGCTAAAATGACTATACTACTAAATGTATTAGTTATTGAAAAAGAACGGTTGATACTCATATGATTAGATCAATTTTACATATCTATATCTGTTAATCTAAACAATAATTTTGAAGGTAACAATATGCAATATCACAACCATTGTCAAATTCCTATCATCTTGTTTTCTAAACCTATAATGTTACTGTATTGGATTTGTTGTTGTCATTTGTCTCTTGCTTTTTGTCCTTCTTTTCTGTGTCTTTTTTCTCTTAAATAAAAAAAAAATTAGAAGAATATATACAATCTGTTTGCAAGCACTGACTCTTTAATAGGAATATTAAAATTTTTAGCCTTCTATATTTTATTTAAATTTTTAAGATATATAAACCTTTATATATTTGTATTACATATAGTAAAAATACATATATATACACACATTCTTTTGTACTAAAGAAATGATCATGATAGAAAGAAATGAAGCATATAAATTCTATTAAATTATTTAATTTCTTGTAGTACTGACATTGGTTTATTCCCATTTTATGGATTTCCATAATAAAGTCATCTAAATTCTATAGTTACTAGCTAATCTTGTCATAGTTATGGAACATACACATGGGCTGAAAACAGAATAAATAGCCTGTGCTACTGTGAGTAAATTTAAATGACTAAAATAACTCTACAGATCAATCTTTATGACAATAAGGTCCAAGCACCTATCCAAATTATTTGACTCCACTAAAATGCACTGTATTACATGTAATTGAAATAGACCATTTTGAGTGATCCTGTATGCCAGACACTGTATCAGGCACCTTCAGATGAACGCCTGGGGCTTAGGTAGGCTCCCATGAAAATGGTGTTTGTGTAAATGGATTTGATCTTTTTATCTAAAAGAGACACTGCACAACTCCTCCTAGTGGTTAAAGATATTTTATACAGTTCTAATACAAAATTTTCCCTTCTCTACAGAAAAATACCAAAATCAATGCCTTTTTGCTATTGAATTTTTGTGACAATATTCAGGCTAAATCAACTATCTTATTTCTTTAGGGGTTTTGTTTTGTCCTGAGAGGCTCTCATAATGCTGATCTAGTACTTCTTAGTGAGCCCTCTATCTCAGCTTGCTGTGTAGCTGAGACTACAGACACACATCACCATGGCTGGCTCTAAACTCCTATTGTTTATGAATCAACCTGTGATCATTCACTACCTTTTTGCTCTTAATGTCCATATTTTTCAACATGAAATTTATTCCATTACAAAATGACCAAAAAAGACTCATTGTCTTTGTCCATTAAAAAAGACCTTTTCACCTTAGCAAAATCACCATAGAATCATGTTTAGTTCTATTCAGGAAACAATTTAGTTCATCAAAAGTGATCGGGGTCTAACTCAAACATTCAATAACAGCATAAAAATGATAAATCCAAAAACAAACTTCAATGAAAAACATAGGTCTATGATTATTACTTTCCTTTATTAAAAAGTCTACAAATGGAAAAAAAGTCAAAATGATTACAACACCAAGGCAACAACTTAAATTAAGCTAGTACAACTTTAGTATACTCCATAAAAAGTATACCAATAAAAAGCTGGAAGAATATTTTAAGAAACCAAATGACTTTTCTACTTTCAAGTTTCTCTATAAGAGCATTCTTTTGTTATCTTGGAATAAGTTTACATTTTCTTCAAAGAAAACTCTCATAAAAATAGTGTTGCTTAATTATGTATTAAATCTTAAAAATTTTAAAATTGACCCTTTTCCTACAAGTTTCTCAAGCACAAAGTTTTTCATGTTTTCAGTCTCCATATAATTATCAACTGTTCAATATTAATTCTGCTACAAATGTGCAAATACATTAAAAATGAATACATAAGGTCATCTCACTGAAAAATAGCATACAACATTTATATTGATTCAATACTGAGTAAGATATCGTACCAATTCAAAATTGGCCTGCTCACACTGAATATCCAACTCATATTTCAATATGGTAATACTAAGAGGACCAGCTTTAAATTTTTAAAAAAACAAAAGACTCTACTGTGTTTTATATACTTAAATACAGGGTGAATAATAACCTTTAAACCTCTAAAATTTCCAATCAATTGAAGTATTGACGTTAAGGTATTTTAAATACTCAGAACTATAAGAACTTCAAATTAGAACTTTAATTTCTGTTCTAAACTATTATTAAGAAAAAGGATGTAGGATGTACTATTCATTTATTTTGTACAACTTCCTCAAGTAATAATAGAATTCTTTGAAGTTAAAGTTCTTACTCATGCTAACTGCATATTGGGACGATTAATTGGGTATTCATAGATATTTCACATTTCATTGCAGAACCATCGGATAAAGTGAGCATTTACGAAGGCCAACGTTAAGGTTAAACAAATTAATCTATCAGTTTAGGTATTTTCCAGGTCATTCAAAATTTGACGTACTTTCTACACGAAACTTCATGTGATAAAAATACTACGAAGAAACTGAACTCTCACTAATATATGGGAGAGGCATGAAGATTTAAGATTTCCTCTCATGACAATGTTCAAATAAACTTCATGCTAAATGAACTGAAACAAACATCGCTCCTTCTCTGGTTGTCGGTGCACTGTATCCAGGTCTGTTCTGTGAACAGGGAAGAAGCGCTGAGCAGCTATTCTCAGGCTGGGAAGTGTAACATATAAAATGCTTCCTGATATTTGTTAATTTATTTGATAAACATTCTTGAGCAACTACTATGTACTGACTTCACTCATTATCTCATTCAGTTGTGACAATAACCCTGCAAAATGTTAGTTTTTTTCTAATTATATTACACACGAAGATCTATGAATAGGCTAAGATCACTTGGCTACTAAGAAGTGTTGCTGCCAATTATTGGAATCTTCAATATAGTATGTCACATGATCTAGATCAGTGATGGCATGTCTCCAAGCTGCAACCCAAAACCCACTTATTTATTGCCAAGGTTCAACAATTAAACCTAAATATTGAGATTTTAGTGTAGAAAAAAGCCATCCATTAATATCCTTTGTCATAAAAGAAAAATAAATAGCATGCATACCATAGATTCGCCATCACTGATCTACATTGAAGTCCCAACTCTATTGGTTACTGGCTATCACCTGTCAGCTTTCCAGTGTCTTCATGTAGAAAGTAGTGAAAATAGGAATATTTCACTAGATTACTCTGAGAAATGTCATAAAACCCATGAAAATGCTTCAAAAATTACTAAAAATTATTTTTGCATTATCACTATTTCATGTCATGTCCTGTGTGATATTAATAAAGTGTATTGTATCACAAACTGATTATTATTAGGATTGTCCTCTAGCAACTGAACTGTTCTCTGTATGGCATAAATTGCACAAGATTAATTTCTGTAATCTTCTGAAATTTAAGCACCATCAGAGAAATCTAGCTCCTTCTGCAGAACCTGAGATTGAACCCAGGGAGTGCTGAGCTACATTCTCATCTATTTTTTTAGCCCAAACTGACCTTGAGCTCAAACCCTTTGCTTCAGGTTCCCAAGCAGTTGGGATTACAGACATGTATCTCCATGTCTGTAACCCCAACTACTTAATATTGGCCTAACTTTTAACAGTCAAATAGAAAATTAAATACTGAAAAACCTAACACTATAATTTTTGTTTTGATGAGATAGATACATTCATATGTTTCCAATTTCAAGATGAGGAAGAGGACTCAGTAGAAAAGTCTCCATACCTTTTCTCTTAGTTTCTCAGATATCCTCTCCAGAGACAAGTTTTCTCAGTTTCTTATGTATTCCTCCAGAGATACACTGATACAATATATCTATGCCCCCTCCCCTATCACTTTCTACATAAACAGCAGCACCCTATATACATTTTTAAATCTTGCTTTTTTCTATTTTACATAGAATAAATGTGTGTGTGTGTTTACAGCTGCATAGTACTTCATAGTGTGGATTAAACATAACTTAACCAAACTCCTTTCTACAGGACATTTAGGTATTCAGTGAGTACTAATCTATATCTACTGAATAAAACTCTAGAAGTAGAACTGCTGGGTCAAAGATGTACTTCCATAATATTTACAGGTGCTTCCTAGTTGCTCTTCATACAGTTTGAACCAACTTACCTTTCATAGAGTTGGAACATGCCCAATGGTTCTTGCTTCTCCAAACCCTTCATGCTATGGTATTAAAATTTCCTGACCTTTGTCAATCTGTTAACTAGAAAATAGTATTTTCCTTCCAATAAATTTTAGTTTTACTTCTGTTATAGATCTTGAGAAGGGACATAGCACTAATAGGTATGAAAACAACATGACAACAAATCTGAGAAGATGCAAAGGCAACTTTTATAACAAACAAACAAAAACACACTCTCTCCCACTCCCAGAAGAAAGTAAGATATAGTTCAGCCTAAAAGTAGAAATAGAGCTAAAATATGCCCAGAAAAATGTATACATGTTAAGTCTATGATAAATTACCCTGAGAAAGTAGGAAAAGTCTCTGTTTCCCTTGAGTTTTAGCATTTAACTTTTTAAAATTTGAATGATTACTACAATTGAGTAGTCATATGCAGAAGAATTAAGGTGGACCCTTACCTCAAAACATTAGGAACTTTTATATATATAGTCAGCCCTACCATAATGCTTATTTTGAAGTTTCATAGTTGTTCCAATTTGATATATACAATATGAGCAGTTTCACCTGTGAGAAACACTAATTGTAAACTCCAAAAATTGCACCCAGCTATACCATATGCCACCAGAATGCATAAAACATACAGTGTGCCCCTCAAACATCTAACACGGTCATAATGTGTGGCACAGGCATAACATATAGGTCAGTGGAAAAGAACTGAGAGTTCACAAATAAAGTCATTTGTTTAAAATCAATTCATTTTTGACAAAGGTACCAAGACCATTAAATGGGGAATATAGCCACAAGAGGTGTTAGAACAATTGAGTAGTCATATACAAAAAAATGAAGATGGACCCTTACTTCAAAACATATACAAAACTCACAAAATGAATCAAACACCTGAATGTAAGAGCTAAACTTATAAACTTTTTATTTTTTATTTTTATTTTTATTTTTTAGTGCTGAGGATTGAACTCACAACTTTGCACCTGCCAGGCAGGCACTTACGCCACTGAGCTAAATCCCCCATTTTTTGAGACAGGGTCTCACTATGCAGTTCAGGCTGGCCTTGAACTCACTTTGTAGCCCAGGTTGGTCTCGAACTCACAACAATCCTCCTGCCTCAACCTCCCAAGTGCTGGGATTAAAGGCGTGCGCCACCATGCCTGGTACTTATAAACTTTTTAGAAGAAAACAAATAACCTTCATGAGCTTGGATTTAATAATGAATCCCTAAATATAGAAGCAACAAAAGAAAAAATAAATAAATTGGACTTCATCAAAATTAAAACATTTTATGTTTTAAAGGTCACTAACAATAAAGTGAAAAGATAACCTATAGAGTGAGAGAAAATATTTGCAAACCATGTATCTGATAAAGGAGGTATAGCTAACATATACATAGAACTCCTACAACTCAATAATAAAAAGAAATAGCCCAATTAAAAATAAGCAAAAAAGGTAGAGACATTTCTCCAATGAAAATATATGATGCCAATAAACACATAAAACATTTTTGACATTAGTCAGCAGGGAAATGCAAATAAAAAACATGATGAGCTGAACCTTCACGACTATGAGGATAGTGAAAACCCAAAAGACAGATAAAAAGTGTTGTTGAGAATGCAGAGGAACCAGAACTCTCAAATGATGTTATAGCAATGGTGCAGTCACTCTGGAAAACAGTCTGGATTAAACATGGACTTAACATATGACCCAGCCTACAACTATTCCCAAAAGAAATAAAAACATATGTCTAAACAAAGACCTGCACATAAATGTTTATAGCAACTTACTCATAATGACCAAAAGGTAGAAGTCAGATGTCTACCAACTGATAAGTGGATAAATAAAAAATGGCACATACCCATAAAACGGAATGTTATTCAGTCACAAAAAGAACACATGCTATAACATGAATGACCCTTGAAAGCATTACAGTAAGTGAAAGAAATCAGTCATAAAGTCTATACATTGTATGATTCCAAATATATGAAATGTCCAAGACAGGTAACCCCGCAGAAACTTGAGGGTTGGAGGGGAAAGCAAGTAAAGAAGCGATAATCTAAACCAGTGGTGGTGAACTTATGGCATGTGTGTTATTTGTTTTTTGTTGAAGACAGATGTTAATGTATGATATGTTTTTCCTAAGCTAAAACCTCAGTATTCAGGTTTAATTGTGATGTTGGCACTTTGCAATAAATAAGTGAGTTTTAAGTTGCAGTTTGGGCACTCGTTTCTAAAACATTCGCTATTAATGACCTAAAAGATAGAGCATTTCTTTCTGAAGTGATGAAAATTCTAAAATCCTAACATTAAATCTGGTGATAAGTCTGTGAATATACTAAAAACCATTAAAATGTACACTTTAAACAAGTGATGTGTATAGTATGTGAATTACATCCAGTACTGGTGGAGTTTTTTATTGTTGTTTTTAAAACAAGGCCAGCACTTGGGAAGCTAACGCAGGAGGACTACAAGTCCAAGTCCTACCCGGACAACTTAGTGAAACTTCGCATCAAAATAAAAAGGTGCAGGGATGTGTCAATATGAAATCTTGTCACTGAATTCCATCCCCAGTATCAAAACAACAACAAAAACTATAGTCTGCCCATATGTTGTCCAACTCCCGGGCTTAAGTAATTCTCTACCTCAGCCTCCCAAGCATGTGGGACTACAGGCATGCACCACCTAGCTTCAATATGCTTCGCTTCAATACTTCTTTTAAAAAAACATCTCCCACCTACCTCAACTTACTGAATATCATGAGCCACATCTATCCATATCTGATGTAAACTTTTGGTCAGATTTTCAACCACCATCCTTCAAAACTGCAAAATAACTCACAAGAGACAACTCTTCCCATATCTACTTCCAAAAGCAAACTTCAAGTCTTTTCATAGGGAAAAAAAAAAAGCCATATCTAATGTAGTATTTATATATGCTTCAACCAAATAACGTGTAAAACTGTGCTACCTTTTTTTGTTTGTGATCCAGGGGTTGAACCTAAGGCCTCATGTATGCTAGCAAAAACTCCACCACTGATCTACACCACCAGCCCTTTTTATTTTGAGATAGATCTTGCTAAATTGACCAGTCTAGCTTCAAACTGGCAATCCTACTGCCTCAGTCTCTGGAGTAACCAGGATTATAGCAAAAAGTCAGTAGTTTTTTGGAGTCAAGCTACCCAACATGATCCTCTACTCTCCTTGGGCCTATTTATTTCCTTTCAAATCCCACAAAAATACCAAGTTCATATAAGTTTCTATGGTTTCATTCACCTTCAGCACATCCATTTCATTTGTTTTTTTTTCCTAATTCAAGTCTATTATCAATTACTCCCCTCTCTAGTTCCTATTATCGATTACTCCCCTATTCCTCTTAGTTACTATAGCACAGACTGTTGGATTCCTATAACTTTAGTCTCATACTGTTTGTTCATTTCCTTTTTTATTACTTGAACATACAAGCTCTTCAGGGGAAAAATTTTCCCTAATATTTTGGAATACAGAAAGTTTAGCATAATGCAGAACACAAAGTGCTCAGGAAGTTTTTACTGCTGGGTGATGAATAGGACAAAATTATGACCACCAAATTATTTTCTGAGTTAGAATTCAACCATTTTTGGTATATATATCATTGCAAAGCCTCTGAAGAAGCTAAAGTTTTAACCTGGTTACGCTGAGAATATACAGCTACTAAAGAAACGAAATTCTGTAAAACTTGCACTCTAATATCTCACCATGACAAAGGCTAAATAAGAAATTATTGTTGTTGTACAAAACATTCTTAGATTATGGACTCCACTTTTACATTATGAAATGGATGTAAGCAGTTTTACTTGTAGCACTTTATCATGGTGCCAAATTATCCCAGTAGTTCTCCAAGTTTTATTTTGGTAGCAGAAACTTTCTTTTTCAAACAAAAGGCTAAGTAGAATTCTATCACAGAAAAAAAGCAGAGTTAATTTTGCTAACATGGAGGCAGTGGCCTGTACTTCTGTCTGCATAAGTCCCTCTCAAGCTGTCCATTCCTTGACGCCATTCATCAAATACACTGAGCCCTTCTGACATGTTTGAGAACTATACAAATGACTAATATCAATAAAATATAAAATTAAAACTTACCCATTTTTACTGAACACTCTTAGCCATGCTTTGAGGTTTGGTCCTAACAAACATAAACAAGGTACAGTAGTAAAAGTAGACAAAATAACTGCAAATAAAAATGTTTCCAGTGCCAACCTAGAAAGAAAAAACTTTATTAATTTTTAAAAACATGTTAAAGGTACATACACATTCTTTAATATAAAAATATCATTATACTTTACTTTGAAAGGTTATACGCATCCCACAAAAATGATTATAAATAATTTTACTACTAAAATTCAAGCCTTAAAAACAAATCTAGTAAATATCTATTAATGATCGATTTCAGAAATGTTAAAAACCCTAATGTACTATGACTTCCACTATAAGAAACCTAATCCTAACTAGCTTTTTTTCAACAGTCTCTAGAACTTTCTCTAGAGCCAGTTGTTCAACTTTTAACAGATTTTAGAACTACCTAGAGAGCCTCAACAAAAGACTGGAAGGCTCTTCTCTTAGAATTTTTGGTCTAAGAATTTGCATTTGATAAAATGTTGATGCTGCCAGGGCAGTGATGGATGCCTAAAATCCCAGTTATTCAGAAAGCTGAGACAGCAGGATCATAAGTTAGCCAAGACAACACAGTTAGACCTTATCGAAAGAAAGAAAGAAGAAAAAAGAAAGCTGATGCTGAGAACTTTTGTTTTCTCATTGTGAGAACTATTGTTGTTTCATTCATTCTACTCTTAAGATGGATTAGATAGAAACTATTATTTCCCAACAAAGGCCTTGTTCTCTCTGTCTAGAAAAGACTAATCTGTTGGCTTAATATACGTATTTACATTTATACACAAATATACTATGCATATGTAACTGTATAAAAGTGCCCTCTCCCCCCCATATATATATATATTTTACTCATTTTACCATGACCACTATAATAGTTAATAATATGCTAAACGATCATAGTTTCCCATACCATAATAAGCAATTACATGAGAAATACACATGGGGGCCGGGGATATAGCTCGGCAGCACAGCACCTGCCTGGCAAACGTGAGGTCATGAGTTCAATTCCCAGCACACACAAAAAAAAAAAACCACAAGGATTTACTTTCTACTAACTTGAAATTAGTTTTTTTAAAAAGTGTCAAATTAAATTTTACCTATAAACATCTTAATCAACTATTTGAATACAGGACTCTACTGACTTCCTTTAGGATCACATTTACTTCAGAATCATGTTTATGAAGAATTATATGCTAATTATAACCAACTTACATGTATCATGATAGTAAGTTTCCTCAGAGGTTCTAAAGTACACACTGATTAACACAGCATGGTTTTTCATCTTTCCTTCCTCTTCCTAACATACAGCTGGCTAGCAGAAGGCTAGGTAATAGATGCATTTAATAAATTAAATTATTCTACTTTTTTTAAAAAAGAATAACAGTGCTTTAGAAGAGTGATGATATCGCTATCCTATTCCAACGCATTAAACCGTGCATGGTTTTTCCCTAATTGCCAAAAAAGTTAGCAGTTTGTTTAGTAAATGAGTGTTTTAAAATATAAAGTAAAAATTTCAAACTTACTCAACTAATGGTGCTCCATATAGAATAAAAATCACATGAAAGGAGAAATAAGACACAAGAAAATCACATGAAAGGAGAAACAAGACACAAGAAAATACTTTATATTTTAAAATATAAAGTAAAAATTTCAAACTTACTCAACTAATGGTGCTCCATATAGAATAAAAATCACATGAAAGGAGAAACAAGACACAAGAAAGTAGATACAGCATTTCAAAAGTCTGGTTACCTGAAAGAAAAATCATTTGAAGACTGAAGAGAATGCCTAAAGGACAATACATTCTTCCATTTTATCTACAAATACAACCTGTTCCCATATGTGTGAAATGGCTGACTGTTCTCTGTTGGGGAGCCTCAAGTCATACACAGCTCTCATTGTATCCATAAAAAAGCCTAAAAGGCAAATAGCACCCATATCTGTGTTCTACTGACTTAACCAACATGAGAATAAAAAAATATTTCCATTCTATATGTACTGAGTTATTTCATTAATCAATAGTTATGAAATATTTATTACCAACAGAATATTAAGATACAAAAAAGTCTTACCATGTATCATTACACATGAAATGTCTGCAGAAAATAATGAATACTTTTTTTTTTTCATTTTAAACTCCTGGGAAAACTGCACTAGAAAAGCAAAATCTCAAAAATTTTCCATATCACATTCACATTACTTATGTGAACCATATGAAAAGAAGACCTGAATATCTACTAATAAGCTGATGTGTGGGACTTACTAGATTTGGATCTTAAGACAAAATTGTATCAGGGAGGATCCAACCAAAAGACAACTAGCCAGCCTTCCTGGTGAGTGATGTGAGCAGCACAGACTCCAGGAAGAGAAAGATCTGTGCCTCCTGAGAACCTGCCATGTTGGGTCAGGGAGGATCCAACCAGAAGACAACTAGCCTGCATTCCTGGTGAGTGGCGTGAGGGGCATGGACTCCAGGAAAACAAAGATCTGTGCCTCCCATGAGCCTACCTGTGCGTGGGCTGAGAATCAACAACCTCCCTGCTGGTTCGGAGGACCGGCTAAGTTGATAGCAACTAAGGTACATAAAGCAACTAAATGCTTGTATTGTTTGGTTGATTTTGCAGACCTGGGGCTGGCAGTCTGAGCATTTCTTGGGAGGATGACAGTATGCAATGTAGCAAATATGGGGGATTCCCTTCTGTTTTGTCCTTGAGGCCCAATATTGTTCTCATTGTTTTGCTTTATTCAATATTCTGTTTTGATTGATTTTATTCTGTTTTGTTTTTGGTTTGATTTTACTATACCTGATGGAATGGTCAACTACTGTGAAGATAACAAGACATACTATAGTGGCTATTGTTTTCCTAGTATCCTGCTTTGAAGTTCTGTACCAGTTCTACTGCTTTGTTTTGACTGACTTTGTTCTGCTATGTTTTGTTGGATTTTACTATCTTTAAAATAAAATTTAAAAAACATTTTTTTAAAAGATAAAATTATAAAACATATATTAAACTTTAAAGCACAAAGCAGTAACAAACAGCTTATACATAGTATGGAATGTGAGGATTTCCTAATTTAAAATAATAGTCAATTATTATAGTACAGTGACTATTCCATAAAACTGACTCTAATATCTGAAAAGTTTTAACTGCTAAGTCAGGAAGAACATGTTTAAAATAGGTTAACCACAGTGACTTATTTTTAAATTTCTGAAAAAACTCACTATCTTTCAGAAGTGCAAAAATAAATTAAAATAAACTGCAATGTCTTCCAAAATAATGTTTAAAGATAGATGGTCACATGTATTTATCTTCAATGATGACATAAAACAATGATTTTACAAGCTTATATTACTATACTATCCCTGGAAAAAGTCATAATTTCAGAATCAATGCATGGCAAAGATCTAACACCTGACAGCAAGTAACAGGCTAATGATTTGAAAAAAAAAATCACATACCCTTTACATACTATAAATAACTTGAGGACTTGACTAATACTTATTCTTCCATTAAAAGAAACACTACCTCAACCCAAAACTTGGTTATTAAGAAGTAATCCTTACTTTCCCAGCACTCTGGAGGCTGAGGCAGGAGGATCGTTGTGAGTTCGAGACCAGCCTGGGCTACAAAGTGAGCTCAAGGCCAGCCTGAACTGCACAGTGAGACCCTGTCTCAAAAAATAGGGCTGGGGATTTAGCTCAATGGCTTAAGCGCCTGCCTGGCAGGCACAAGGTTGTGAGTTCAATCCCTGGTACCAAAAAAAAAAAAAAAAAAAGTCATCCTTACCTTATGTGATAATGAACTTCTTTTAGAAGATGCATTTGGCTTTGGTACTAAATATAATACAAGATTGACTGCAGTTACAAAAAGAGAACAGATGCACAACCAAGTCAAGTGTGTGTCCAATATTGAGAAATTCTCCACGAAGAATGATGGAATAAGGACACTTAGAATCACTGAAAATATGCATAGAAAATGAGCATACAGTAGTGTCTTGATATCAGTTTCTTTCATGGTGTTTTTGTGGTTGGCTGTTTAAAGAAAAACAAAGAAAAGAAAAGCACATAACAATGACTTTCCCATTGTCCTAAGTACTTAAATTTCTAAAATTAAGCCATCAACTAAAGTCTGTTTTCTATAGTACACGTATGTTTCAAAACATTCTGTTACATTTGTGTGGTAGGAATATCTCTCAGAACCTAAAAAGGAAAATATTACTCATTTCTTAAATATTTGTAACTAGTTTCTGCAAAGGGGTTAAGCATTAGGAATAAGTAAGCAGTTCGCTTTACTTTTTTTGGTCAAAATCATAGAGGGGAAATCAACTGAATGGATTAAATGGTCTGCCTAGTTGGAAACATAACCTATACATTCTAGATACCCCATGAGTACATTCTGGCTAAACTATTGGTGTTTTTTATTCCTAATATCACAGTTTACATTCTCCATAAAATACCAAATATGCACTTAATAAGCAAATGGTGATGAGGGTAATTATGAGTTCCATAGCCATTATGTTAAACTACGGGTTTCCAACGTTCCAGAAATACCAAATGAGATCGTCTGCTACAGGCACTAAATTTCGATCAAAGTAAAATATGAGTGGAAGGAGGAAAAAAATTGTCAACTACATATATTTAAATTACTTAACAGAGACCTTGTACATTGTATTGACTAAAGTTAAGTAATGACTTTATTAAAGTAATAGCTAATATGCTACGCTGTGGTGCGACGGTGCACACACAAATTGAGGGAGGCACTACAGTGAAAGAAGAAAGGGTGAATCTGCGCGTTGTCCTGATAGCCTCCATTTAATTTACACGGTCATTTTTCAAAGGCAAATATTTTACCGATAAGGAAACAGGATGAACAAGTTAGGAGACACACCCAATGCACCACGCGCTTAATTCTTTCAAAGTCTATCCTCTTTAATATAAAGATAGAGAACGTAAAAAGGGACAAAGGAAAAGTTTCTCACAGATTCTCCACTCCCCATTTCAGGTCGAGCAGGGAAGTCTGGAATCCACTCTCCCAAGACAATGCCAGGTGCCGTCAGCAGACATAAACCTAACAGTTAAGTTAGCAGCACTCAAACTCAAAGTCTTGCAGTATGAAGCAGGTGAAGTGTGCTCCGATCCTCAGAGACCGAGAGCCACTGTCACCCGACGGCATCGCTACCGGAGCTGGTCCAGGTCCACAGGCCCAGAAGCGAGAAGCCGCCTTCGCGGGGCTGCCGACTCCAGACCCACTCAGGGTCGCTCGGGACCCAACCACAGGCTCAGCTGGCGGACGCCGAGGACCCAGCGGAGGGGCACAACCAAAGAGCACACGTTTAGGGGACAAGAGGAACTGGGAGTTAGACAGCGACACTCAGGTTCCAGGGAGGCTTCTTCAGGGCAGCCCCTGGGTCACGCCCGAGGGGTGGCGCTCCAGCGGCCGGGGGACTCGCGCCAGCCGGAGCGCGGAGGCAATCGTCAGTGCGGCACTTGGCGGGCTGGCATGCACCCACCCGAGGCGAGCCCAGCGTGCCAGGGGTTTCCTGTGGGGCTTACCTAACACTCCCGCCCGCAGAAGGGAAGGAGAAGTTACAGACTCCCACCATCAGGTGCGATGGGCAGCCTTGGCCTTTGCGCAGGCGCAGGCTCTGGGGCGGGGACCGACAGCCTCGCAGCCAATCACAGAAGGGAGAGGGCGGGCCTACAAGGCAGCCCTGCCCACCCGCTCGCGTTCATTCCTCCCGCGGCTTTCCAGGTGTGAGGTAGGCGGGAACAGAAGACTCAGAAGCCGGAAGTGGACTGACGTAGCCGGAAGGGGAACTTTGTTTGCCTGGTGTGTTGATGTTTTCAAGCTGCCGGAGCTTCCGCGGCGGAGGGAACAGTCGGTGGAAGGATGGTGTGTGAAAAATGTGAGTTAAGAGATCGTTTCTGTGGGAGGAGGCTGGGACTACTTAACTAGAACTTCTTGGGAACTTGGCCCTCTATGGCTTTCCGTTAGGTCTCTGATTCCAGCCTTTGTCCTCCCACCCTGCCCTGTGATCATTGCTGCCCCTCCCCAGTGACTATATAGACCTATGTATTTTGTGTTCAGAATGGTCTCAATTCTGTACCTCCTGTTCTGTTTCCTTGGCCTCCCCCTAACTCCAGGCTTCAATTACAGCAACCTCCCGCAGGCTTCAAATGAATTCTCCAAGTCATTTTCTTACCATCTAGAGTTGTCAAATATAAAATTAATAAAAACCTGGACGCTCACTTGAATTTTAATTTCAAACGAACGGCGGATAATTTTTCAGTACCATAAGTAGTCCCGAGCAATATTTGAGGCTTGACCTTGTTTGCTCTTCCTTACTACTGTCCCGTGCATTGTTTAGTACATACTTGACTAAAAACAATTGGTTTCTGAAGTTTAAATTTAGGTGGGCATTCGGTATTTTATCTGGGAGTGCTAAGCCACCATCCCATCCAATGGCTTGTAAGCTCTGGCCATGAATACCTAGAGCGCTAGGACAGGAGTGTGGGAAAGTCTCGCCATCTTCGAAAGCCTGTTTAGGTGTTTCTAGCTTTTAAAACAGTCGTTTCTTCCTGTAGTTAGCACCCAGTAAGTCTAATGCAATCTCTTGAGATTTCTAGAAAGTGTTTAATTTTTTTAAACCACACAAGCTGTTTATATGATTAAAAACAGCTTTTATATCCTCAAGTCTTTTTCCTCCGGCTAAACATATCTGACGCTTCTGTGACAAGGTTTCAACTCCTCTTATTATCCTATTGTCTACTGAAAGTGATCCATTTTGCTTATAACCCTTATGCAGATAAAACTTTGGACACAGACACCCATAAATTCAATCAGAATTCTGATGTTAGGTAAAACAACGTGCGTGAACAAACTACTTAATTTTTCTTGGCCTCTATTTTCTCATGAAAAATGAGAATAATACATATTTTCTCTGAAAACTGAGAATAATACATAATTCGTGGAGTTTTGTGAAATTTAAATTAATTTAATGTAGATAATGTCTAGTATAAAAGTGCCTTAGGGTATACTCAAAAACTGATTATTTCTGTCATATTCTCCCCCAATATGTGACCTTTGGGCTTAAACTCTATTCCATTCTATATGGGAAAAAGTGCAACTAAAACCTCCCTCTTCATAGGTTATTTGCCATATACCATAGTTGTCTTACATCAAACTTTAAAAAAATAGTGAAATTAATTCATACCCCATATAATTCACTCAGTTAAAAAGTACAGGTCAGTGGTTTTTGGAATATTCACGTATTGTGCAACCATGACCTCAGTCAATTTTGGAACATTTTCATCACTCAAAAGACACATTATCCTTTTTTTCATTGACATCCCGTAACTCTACTTTGTCCTTAAGCAGGTATTTTGGGTCTTGTGTGTTTCACAGTGGTTTTTGGAATATTCACGTATTGTGCAACCATGACCTCAGTCAATTTTAGAACATTTTCATCACTCAAAAGACACATTATCCTTTTTTTCATTGACATCCCGTAACTCTACTTCGTCCTTAAGCAGGTATTTTGGGTCTTGTGTGTTTCATTAAATGTAGTTTAAATATCTTTAGATTATACCCTGATGTCTTTTAGGTTATATAGTTCTTAAATGTGTAAATTTGTAGGGCTCTTTTTTTTTTTTTAACAGTTCTGTACATTTTAACTTTAGAAGGCTAGAATTCTGCCTGGTTTCACTTGATGTTTGTAATTCTTTTTACATTATAAGTACTTTGTCCCAAGGGAAATTGAGGGTGCAGGGAAAGTCCCAGTGTACCTAAAAATTTTCAGTACCCAAGATCCAGTATGATAATTGGTTCTGGAACAGGATGTGGTGTTATTAGTGGTTATTCCCTCTTGTACCTTTTACTTCTCTGCTCTTCTGAAACTAACCTTTAATTATTTTTAATTTCCAATCTGTCATCTCATTGCACTCATCCCATAAATAAGCTGAGATGTCTCAGGCATAATGCTGCAGTCTGAGTTAGTTCTCCCTTTCCCTGCATCATAAATTGTTTTAAAGAGTTAGTTATGTTTGTCACTTCCAGAAGTCCACCAGTGATCTCCTAATCACCAAGATCAGGGACTTTTCTTTTGGTCTTACTTTATTCCTCTGAATCTGTTTGACTGTCTTGGAAGTACTTGACTTTAACACATCCACACCAATCACCTCCCTAAAGCACACACACACATACACAGATCAGTTCATGCACAACTCCACCTTCTTCACATATGTAAGTTCCATCTATGGAACCCAAATTATGGACTACTTTTAGAGAAATTAATGAACTTATATGTAATCTCCCTAAAATCTTTTTCTGATTTATGGTTTTATTTTTCTCTATACTTTATATAGTGGTTTATGTTATTATAGATGCTTAGTAAATGTTTATGGAATGAACAGCTTTATCAAATTTGTTTAAAGTATTAACAGTGAAAGCCTATTGTAAACCATCTTATTCTACAAATTGTACTCAAGGTTATTTAACCATTGTGCCACTGTCTCAGTTACTTTTCTCTCATTGCTAAGACAAAATACGGAACACCCAAAATGAAGCAAGGAAAGGTTTATTTAGCTCACAGTTGTGGAAGTTTCAGTCCATAATCAGCTGGCTCCAAAGCAGGGTGGCATGGCATGGGGCAACATTTCAAGGCAGCAGTCAGCAAAAGCAGTCAGAGCAAAAGGAGGGCAGAGCAAACCTCTTTTCCTCCAGGGCTGTTATAGCAGTAACAAAATCTCCTTGCACTCCTCTTGCAGGGGAAGAGGATATTTACAAAGTAAGAACCCTGGCTACTTGCTGAGTCTGCTAGTTAAACTTGTAAAACTTCTCAAGTTGACACAATGTATCAACCATAAAGGCCACATTTGATAATCTTGAGTCTCAGTTCACTGGCCCCTGCCTCAGCATTAACAAGCTTCTACTGCAATGTGACTGCGGATACCATTGTGAACCTCAAGTGTGAAATAATATATTAACAAATAGTACTTCCCTTTTTGCTGTCTCGTTATAACAGGTGAAAAGAAACTTGGTACTGTTATTACTCCAGACACATGGAAAGATGGTGCAAGAAATACCACAGGTATTGTTCCTTTTAGTAAATAGAAATTGAATCAGACACTTAGAACACTGTTGTAGCTTTTAACATTTTTTGTAAAATGCATTGTTATGTGTTCAGTATATTTAATGTATTAAGCACTAAAAAATACTGGATTCCCCAATGATTTAATATTTTCTGCTTAACTCTGTCAGTTACATGTGTAGGTTCCTAATATAGTAGGCAGGAGATAATAAAATTAACAAATGATTTTCAAGTGATGGCTGCATCTTAGTTTTTGACTTAGCACTTAATAATCTATTTAATCCTCACCTGATTTTTATGTTTTTAAACAAATCTAAACTGTTTTCACCTTCATTAACATTAAATATATAGAGTATAGAATGTTTTCAAAGGGAAGGAAAAGAATTACTTTCTTGTAATCAAAGTCTGTGACACCAAGGTAGAGGCTTCTAGATTTTATATTAGGGAAAACGTGGACCCATTCCTAAAGTATTAATTTGAATCTGAGAAATAAAATGATTGCATTTTATAAAAATTCTCATTTCCCTACTAAATAATTGTTTTAAGTAGAGCCTTAAGAACTTGTCTATTAAATGAAGATTTAAAAAATTTAGATAGAGGGTATACTATTGGTAGGCAATCAAGGTATGACCTCTAACTAATTGCTAAGTAGTGGATGTCACATGTTAAACACATAGAAGTAACTCACTAAATATACATATATATTTTGATATAGAAAGTGGTGGAAGAAAACTGAATGAAAATAAAGCCCTGACTTCAAAAAAAGCAAGGTGGGTATGAGCATCCATTAGAACAACAGTAAATTTCCAGTCCTTTTTAAATATTTAAGCCTGCTGGAGAGAGTTTGTTGTAAATCATTCTATTGTAATAAACCATAGAATCAGGTAGTTCCTAGCACACAGAGGCAAGCTATCTGTTATAACCTGCTGGTTCACTGCGTTCTTCGCTGTATCAACATGTGAACATATTAATACTAAGTTTTTACGTGACTTTTACCAGAAAGCATGACTTTTGTTTTACCTATTTCTTAGTTATTCTACAAATCAGAGGCAACAGAGAAATGGGAAAAAGATCATACGTAAGTTTCAGGGTCAGACCTAAATTGGAATCCAGATTCTGTCACTATTAAGCCCAGTAACCATAAGCAAATTAAACTGGTTTCTGAACTTTTCTTTTTCACCTGACAATGGGCAGTAAAAATGTCTCCTGTCTTAAAAACAGTTTTTTGATGTCATGCTATCCTGTCTTAAGAATTCCATGAACGCTTCTAGCTACTGCCAGTTTCCTTGCTTTTTTTCACATCAGAAATTATCTAAAGCTTTAGTTAGACATTTTTCCAGTATCCTTAAGTTCCATTCTCTCCTTCAGCCACTCAAGTCATGCTTACAGCCCAGAAAATGCTCTTGTTAGGATCATGAGTGACCTTTAAAACTCATGGCCACATCTTTATTCTTACTTTACTTTAACTCTTAAGTCTTCTTGGTAAGCCTTTGTTCTCTTCTGAGCCGTCCCACTGTCCCAGTATCCTCCCAACTCTGGCCATTCCTTCCCAATCCAGTGGCTCAGGACTCAATCCTCTACTTTTTTTTTTTTTTCTATTTATAAACGCTTCTAAAGTATCTTTAGTTCATTGGCTTTAAATTGAAAGTACATGTTAAAAACCTCCAAATATATAACACTGATCTTACTTCTCTCAGCTCTAAACCTTACATCTAATTACTTACCTAACTTACCATATTTGACGTCTAAAAGCAGCACCTTTTTACCTTCAGCTGCTCATTATAGTAAGTGTCACCGCCACCCAATTTAATTATTCAAGGCTAGACGCTACTAATTCTTCTCTTTCTCCCACTTCCCATATTCATCAACAACTTCTTTAGATCTACCTTTAAAATATAATGAATCCACCTGCTTCTGTCCATTTCATTCTTATTACCTTACCATAAACCACTGTTAGTTCTTAGTTTATACAGAAATAATTTCTAGCCATTTCCCTGCTTTTCCTCGTTTGTTGTCTCATAGCAACCAGAATGGTATTTTTAAAAGGTCATGTAGTTTCTTTTCTTCAAACCATCCAGTGGGGCTGGAAATGTATCTCTCTTGCCCAGAAAGAAAAGAATTACTTTCTTATAATCAAAGGCTTATGACACTGAGGTAAAGCTCTCACCCAGAGTACACAAGGCTTGAATTCAATCCCCAGCACCAGAAAAAACGTAAGTAAAACTAAAAGCCCCCAGTGGTTTTCTTTTTCCCATAGAATAGAATCTAAGCCACATACATGTTCTCACAAGGTCTTCCATGAAAGACTCTCTCCCTTTCTGACGTATTATACCACACTCTCTTCATTCGTTGTATACTGTCCTCATTAGAGATGTGAAGTCCACTGCAGACTAAAGAGATTTGCGCTGACTGGCCCCTCCTGCGGTACTCCCTCAGTGTCACCTCCTCAAATAAGAGTCCCTAACCAACATTTGAGCGAATCTTTTCTCTTTCCCCTTATCTCCATATTCTGTTTGAATTTTCTGTATAATATTTATTGCTATCTGGAAAAACTTGCTTTTTTATTAGGTTGTCTGTCTCCTTATTTATTGTCTTATCTCTTCCTACTAGCTTATCAGTTTGGTAAGGTTAGGGACTTCACTAATCATATTTGATATTTAGAACAATAACTGGCAGACTAGGCACTCAGCTATTTACTAAATGAATAAATACTTGTCATGACATCATTTTAAGGATATAAATAATAAAGTTTTTACTATATACAGTGCCTAGTACATAGTAGGTACTTATCAAATAATGGATATAAAACAGCACAGTAGACTCAGTCTTCAGTACAGCATCATACTATATGTTGTGGACTGACTTAGTTGATGTCTTCAAACACCACTCAGTTTTTATTGACTAAGTTATTGTTTGTAAACAGATTGTATAGTTTTAAGTACTTGCAATTCCTTTATGTTTCCAAACTTCTATGATATTAAAAAGTAGGTGTTACTTTTGGATATTCTAAACATCTCACTTTGGAAAGTATACTTCTATAATACAATACATTCAATACATGTATTGAATCTATAATACATTATTTATGAGATGCATCATTAAGAAAAAAAACTTTTGCCAGTTAACTGATTTTAGAGATTAAATTTTATATCTTAGAATGATAAAATATGGTTTTAAGAAAAAGGAATCTCCAGACATACAGACCCAAATAAATTGAGCTTACCGAAAAAGATAGTCTCTATCTTCTGTTGTACTGAATAAAGTGATATTCTTTGGGTTTGGTCAAGTTAATCTTTGAAAATGAGCTGTTTCCTATACCCCAAGAGAGGACAGCAGGCCTAGGAGTCTGTGTGAGAGTATTATGAAGCTCATTTTGTGGTTAGGGAAACTTTTATTGGAGAAGGGGGAATTGAGAATAGAACTCATAACCTTACGCCTGCCAGGCAGGTGCTGTGCTGCTGAGCTAGATCCCTGGCACTCTAGGGAAGCAGTTTTAAATCAGAGTGTTATTACCAACTTAGGAAGAAATAGTTTTTCTAAAGTTATTTCTCATTCCAGTCACTACATGATGACATTTTTATGTTTTAGAAACCTCTTTAGCCAAAAGGATTGTGCCAGTTCATTGAAAATGGCAGTTAAAGTAGGCAACCATTAAAAGGCCCACACATCTTAATTTATTTTAAACTACATAATTGTGGCTAGATTCAACCATCATTTGGTATTGAGACACAAGATCTTTTGAGTATGTCTACTGATGAGAGTTCTATGTCATTTCCCTCATGTAATTTATAACCAGGCTGTATATTTTTGTTATCTTTAGAGTGGAACAAAAACTGACCGTTGCTAAGTGTGGAGTCCTTCCACTTAGCTTTCCTCCTAGCCTTCAACACTTCTTAACCATGCCTAATTTAATAGCATTTTTAATGGTTCATACTTACCTAGTCATCCTAAAGTAGTCAGTTTCTATGGACTCAATCACACCTTTGCACTCATATTTCATCAATTTTCCTAATATTTATATCACACAAATAGAGTAACAAATGCAAGTGATGCGAACAGGATTGGGAATAAATACAACTGACACCGTGTAAGTATAGAGCTCAGAAGAAACAGCAAAGGTGTCTGGGCATAGTAGACAATAGCCAGCCAGCAAGACCTGCCTGTCACTTGTGGAATTGAGAGAGGGAATGGTGAGCATGGCTTAATTATAGGTGTTGCTTAAGTGGGGTTAAAAGTGTTTTCATGGTAGTGTACATTCTTCTTTCTTAAAAAAAAATTTCCAGATTCGATCCCTATGGAAAGAATAAATTCTCCACTTGCAGAATTTGTAAAAGTTCTGTGCATCAGCCAGGTTCTCATTACTGCCAGGGCTGTGCCTACAAAAAAGGTAAGTTTCTTCTAATGCCGTTTTTCTACTGTTATGCAACCTAACTTATTTATTTCTGATTTAGACAACAGAAAAGTGATAGCCTTTCATAAAATTTACTAGTACTGTAAAACACTCTTTTTTCAAAGTAGAACTTAAAACATGTTCATAATTAAAGTGTATTTTTCTTTTTCTTATTTCTGGTACTGTTCAGTAATACTTTAAGCTTCGGGATTGACATAAATAATCCCAACAGTTGGTATTAGATTTTGATTGTTCACATGTTCTCTTGTTTCAGGCATCTGTGCGATGTGTGGAAAAAAGGTGTTGGATACTAAAAACTACAAGCAAACGTCTGTCTAGATGTACTGATGAAATTCCTGGCTTTGTATAATTTTACTTTCTGCTTTGAATTTTCAAGGCATATTGTAGATGATGTTTAACTTGCAGAGTAATCTGTTTCAAGACAGGTGATTAAATTTAAACCAGGGCAATTAATCCTCATTCTTTCTTTCCTTTTTTTTTCCCCCCGAGACGGTCTTGCTGTGTAGTTCAGGCTGACCTTGAACTCACTATGTAGCACAGGCTGGCCTTGAACTCACAGTGATCCTCCTGCCTCAGCACCCCGAGTGCTACAAGCATTCTTCATTCTTTCTTATGCTCTCAAAAAAAAATTTTTTTGAGACAGCGTCTCACTGTGCAGTTAAGCTGGCCTTGAACTCACAGTGATCCTCCTGCCTCAGCCCCCCAAGCATTGGGATTACAGGCATGCACCACCATGCCCAGCTCTCTCAAAAAATTCTGAATAATGTAACTCCTCTTTTATTTTAAGTGGTTATTTTCCTTACATTTTATTGAAATAGAATAAATGAGAAATTTAATGAAAAACATTGAGTTTTCTATGTACTTTTTAACATTTATGTAATTCTTATCCCCTTCATTTACTTTATTTGTAGATATGGAAAGAATGAGGAGATTGTTGATATTTTGTTCTGAACTTGGAATGTGGACTTAGACTTCTTCTCTCATTCCCTTATTGGAGACATAGTTCTTTGCATCAGCAGCCCCTTATTGCAGTTTCCTAGGATATGATGCTTGAGGCCATCTTAGCTGAATGGTCCCTTAGTAATTAGTCCAGGCCCAAATCAAAGACAAGTTGGATTTGTGATTTATTACAAATTTGTTTTTGAAGCCAAAGTGTCAGTTCCTTTCCTTCATATGTAAACAAGAACATGTGTCCAGATACATATACCAGATTTCAGAAACGTGTATTTGAATTTAGATCGTCACAAAAGCCGTGAGAACAGTGTTCATCCATGCTCATGTGTAATGAAAAAATGAATCTCCAATCTTTGGGAAATGTCTTTGAAATAGAAAACTAACTTTTTTTTTTTTTTTTTTTTGGTACCTCTTCCCTATCCCTCAAATAAATATAACAAAGCAAATATCTTTACTTTTTTTTTTTTTTTTTTTTTTTTTTTTTACCATAATGTAGACTGTAAAGGGACTATTCTGGGGTTTCAAATGAATTTTTCTTGTCCTACCTTCATATGTTCAGGACTTCTAAAACTTTTAACCTACTATGGAAAACCAAAAATGTAGTCTCATTTCCAACTGCCATATATATAAATATGTGATACTATAAGATATGTAGACTACTATAGATAATGTAATAATAACACGTGGTATAGACTTTACATTTTATTGTCTTAAAATTACTATAATAGGTGTTAACTGTACAATTTACAAGGTTTTCCATATAGTGTTTCTAGGCTATGTTATTATTTATGCGTATCTAGAAAGAGTGCAAGGATAATGCAAAACATAATAAATAATATCTTTGAGGACAAAAGTATCCTCCCCTGCTTTTATTAATTTGTGGTTTTTAATTAAAATCGTAACACAAACTCAAAATAGGGCCTGTTCAGAAGATGTCCCAGATCCAATGAAAATTGGATTGGTTGACTTTGAGAAAAGTGCATTTCTTAGGAATCAGCTGGGACCTGGATTTACACAATTCACCTTTTATATGTACACCTCAAGTAACTTCCTTCCATGAGTGAGTTCTCTGGAAATTTTTGTTAGTATTATACGTCAAAATAGAATATAAGTGTTTGTAGTCTTCATATTATCTAAGTAATGATATGCCTATCATAAATTGAGTGGAAGTAGCTACTAGGATGAGAAGGAAAACCTCTAAACAGAAAGGGAACATAAAGTACTTTTTAAAAAGCAGATACTAAAACAGAAACTATACCAAAATAAGATGTCAGAATTATGGCCAAATGTAACTTTTATTAAAGTAAATGTAAGAAATGATAAATGTAAAAGTGATATTTTTTAAAATGTCAGATTATATTAAAATACTAGAAACATACCAATAGAATACCTGTCAGTTTTATGTATTCATTCATTAGCATATTTAACCACCAAAATATTAAGAATTATATACATGCATAGAAGTTTATGTGTACATATGTTGAATACTAGAAGTTTGTACTGTTTTCTCTGGGAGAGAGTTAATCCTTTGTATCCTGTACCAAATTCCTAACATTTCTGAACACATAACTCTACCTGAGAATGTAGAGATTATTAAGAATTTTTTGAATATACGTATGTATGAACATACACGCCTGTGTTTCTTTTGAGAATTTCAAGTAGAATAATAATGTATGAATTGTTCTGCACTTTGATTTCATTTTAAATGATTCATATGTTTGCTATCATTTTCTCTCCTTTGATAATATATTTTTGACCCATTTGAGAGTATGTAGCAAACATTGTATTCTTTGCCCTTTAATACTATATATGTACTTCATAAGAACAGCGTACTATTTTACCTACATATAGTTATCAAATTCAGAAATTTAACATTGATGCAATAATTTACAGTCTACATTCTAATTTCACTTGTCCCATTGGAACTTCAGCTGTGAGACCCAGGCCAGAATCATATTGTATTGTCATGACTATTTCATCTGTAGCAGGTCCTCATCCTTTCTCTGTCTTTTCTTTTTTTCTTTTTGGTACCAGGAATCAAACTCATGACCTCGTGCTTGCCAGGCAGGCACTCTGCTGAGCTGTATCCCTGGCCTGTCTTTTGTAATATTGGTATATTTGAACAGTATGGGACAGTGGGTTTTTACTGATGTTTCCTCTGATTAGATTTAGATTGTGCAGTTTAAGTGGGAATACTGTAAGTGACATGTCACCAAGTTTCACATCCAGTTGTACAGAATGTCCGTTTGCCTCTTATTTGTGATGTTAATTTTGATCACTTGGCTAAGATGATGTCCTGTGACTATACTTGTATTTTTCCTTTTGCAAGTAGTGGGTAATTAGCGAGGAGGAACTTTGAGACCATGTTGATAAATCTATCCCTCATCACACCTGCCCTTCCTGGATTTAACATCCTTTGATCATTCTTATCTGAATAATTTCTACCAGAATGTTTGCAAAATTTTTCTAACTTTAGTATTCTTTCTGAATTTATTAGTTGTTATTCTGTAAGGAAGAATTTTTCCTTTATCATTAATTTAGAATGAATGCTTTTTTTCCAAATTCTTTGAATGTTCATTACAGACGTGATATCTTTTTTATACCAAATACTTTTAAGTTTGTATTTCCTGAGAATAAGGATGTTTTCCCCTATAACCATAGTACAATTATCAAAATCATAATATTAACATTAGTTACAATACTGTTATCTAATTTCTTCCCTATTTAGCTGCCTCAGTCTTTTGTAGGAAAAAAAATCTGGTCTTGGATGTAGTCTGGGATAATAACATTCCATTTAGTTGTCGTGTCCCTAGTTTCCTTTAATCTTAAACGGTTCTCAAGTCTTTCAAAAATGCCATGGCCATAAAGCACATACACCAGACATTTTATAGAATATCCCTTAATCTGGGATTTTCTAATGTTTCCTCATAATTAGACTAAGATGCATTTTTGGCAGGAATACCACAGAAATGATACTGACCTTTTCAATACATCATATCATGGTATTATTACAAAGATGTCAATATTTTGGCATCTACTCAGTCTCTCTTACTGTGAATTTCTGGGGTTTTTTTCTATTATATTAATAAGCATCTTGTGGGAAGATATTTTGAGGCTATAAGTATTCTGTTTCCCAACAAACTTTTATTTACAAATTTTAACGTATAGCGATATGTCTTGGCTGGATTAATTGTTACTTGTGTTTGCCAAATGCTGATTTTCCTATATTATCTTTTCTGCACTTATTCTACTGCAGAGAAAACCTTTCTTTCTCATTTATATTAATATAAACAAGCAGATTGCTATATTATTCAGTCTGTTACTGTCATTTGTTTCGATGTCAAATTATTCTAGATTTGACCATCGGGAGACCTTTCAAGCTGGCTCCTGGTCTTTTTTGACATGTTCTTATTCTTAGAGCAATGTCTTGCTTTCCAGCACAGGATATTCCACATTTGTCTTGATTTGTGGGATTTCTTTTCCTCCTACCTCAGCCCTGGAATCAGTTATTTCTCTAAATATCCTTATCCTTAGAAACGTCCTATATTTCCTTTAATGGAGAGTAATGTTTAGATAGTTAAGATCTGGCCCTTCTTGGTTGTCGTTGCTTTTAGGCCCCTTTGACAAGAAGCACTAGAAAATCTATATATTAAAAATTTCAGGTTTTACTGATATCTCCAGTTCCAGTCCAGTCTCACAGCGTTTTTTCCTTGGCTTTCTCCATTCCATATTTGTATCTTGTTCCACAATGAAAAACCCTTTCTCCAAATATCATCAGTATAGTTACTCATTTGTAGAACTCTGAAATTTTTACATTGAGTATGTATACGTTTTTTAATTTTAATTTTTAAGTTAAAAAATATGGGTAAGCCCAGAGAAGAGTTACACATGCAGATGTCATTTATCTATCTGTTATTAAAGGGAAAAAAAAAAAACTTAGGCACTTGTATACATACGCTGTCTCACAGACACATTTAGCAAATTGTGTTATGTACTTGTTTTCAACTCAGCCAACATTTATTGGACTTCTGCTTTGTTCTTCTCGCTATTCAGGCAGTTGTTATTGGTTCCAAAATTTTTGTTCATAAGCAAGAACTTGATATCAAAATTAATGTACAATTATAGTCTGACAGGAACAAGGAAAATACATGGGAAGAATAGTAACTAAAAGGAGAGACCACTTCAAAAGCAATGAATTTTAGCAAAAACAAAAAGAAACTGAAATAAAGTAGTACCAGGAGAATGGAAATCAAAGGACTGCTTTCAAAGAACTGACAAACGATTTGAACGGACTTAAAAGAGGTGGTGAGCTTGAGACACAGTGGGACTTATTTTAACATGGTAATAATAGGTCTCCACCAGGGGGCAGTGATGCTCTATTTTAGTTTTTAACTTGCTATCCTGGCAACGAGATTCTTAGTTACAGCAATTTAAAGATCAGCTGGATGGATTTAAATTCACAACAGTGTTGTGAATAAGCCATCCAGAGAAATCACAAATAAATCAACGATTAACCTTAAAATATGTATGAGCATATACATACAGGAAATATATATTCACACATGCACATACATAAACTTTAAATGTGATTAAGTTAGGAAAAAGGAATGATGATCCTCAGAGATCAGAAACAAAGGGAAAGTACCAACTCAAAAGTTTAAGGAGCACCGTATCCAGTGCTTAGATTAAGAATTTCTGCTGATCCTTCAAGATCAAAAGCCTGTTTTAAAAGGCATCACAAATACTAGCCGAAGGAAAAAAAAATACATCCTAAGACATACGTGATAAATGGGTCAAGCTTCCAAGAAGACAAAATTTTTAATATGTATGCTAATAATATAGTTTCAAAATAACATAAAGAAAAAAAGGCAAAACTATTGGTAGTGAAAGATGTTATGTACTTCTTGGAGTAATTGCTAGGAATAAGCAGTCGAAAGTAAAAATTCAAAAAGAATTCAAGAATACAGCTACCAAACTACCTAAAGGACATATCTGAAACATTGCCCCAATATTTGAATAACACTTTTTTTTTTTTTTGGTACTGGGAATCAAATTCAGAACCTTGCACTTGCCAGGCAGGTGCTTGTGCCACTGAGCTACATCCCTGGCCCAGGCACATTCTTAAGCATGCAAGGAACATATACAAAAAGTGATTATGTACTAAAATACAAGACTAGTCAGAAATTTGATACCATAAAGAAAAATTTATAACCACAAAAAAGTCTAACCACAGTCAATAGTAGATAATTTTTAAAGATTGGAAATTTAAAACATTTTAAATAATGAGTCAAAGCTACATGCAGTGGTGCACACCTGTGATCCTGGTACTCAGAGGAGGCTGAGGCAGGAAGATCACCTGGACTACATAGTGATTTCAAGACAAGCCTGAACTACACAGTGAGACTCTGCCTCAGAGAGAGAGAGAGAGAGAGAGAGAAAAGAGAAAGAGAAAGAAAGGAAAGGTCAGGAAATAAGGAGTTACAAGGGATCAAATGTTAATGAGAATGTTATTAAAACTTGTAGGATACAAGCCAGGTATGGTGGCGCATGCCTTTAATCCCAGCACTCGGGATCCTGAGGCAGGAGAATTGTTGTGAGTTCGAGACCAGCCTGGGCTACAAAGTGAGTTCAAGGCCAGCCTGAACTGCATAGTGAGACCCTATCTCAAAAAAAAAAAAAAAAAAAAAATAGGTCCGGGGATTTAGCTCAGTGGCCTAAGCACCTGCCTGGCAGGCCCGAGGTTGTGAGTTCCATCCCCGGTACCAAAAACAAAACAAAAAAAAAACTTGTAGGATACAGCTAAAGTGGAATTTAGAGGCAAGTGTACAGCTTTAAATGCTTGTATAGGAAAAGGAGGAAGGCTGACAATGAGCTATCAAATATAAGTCAGAAAAAAACGGACCCAAAGTGACTAGAAATAAATTACTAAATACAAGAACAAAATAATTGTGTGAGAAATGTAATCCAAGAAATGGAATTCAACAGGACAAAAGGTGGTTCATCGTAAAAACTAGTATTCTCAAGCTCTTGGCAAAACTGACAAAAATGAAGAACCACTTTCAGGAATAAATAATGAAATAAGTTATAGACAATAAAGATCAAAAAATATTGTGAGCTATCCTATGCTGATATATTTGAAAATAGATAAATGAGTAGTTTCTTTAAACATACCAATTGAAGCTTAACTTGAGAATAAAGTAAAATTTTAAAAGATTCTCTAATTAGAGAAATTTAATGATTCAAAGACACACCAGAATGACGTAGTTTTACAGGCAAGGTATACCAGAATTCTAGTAGCAGGTAATTGCTGTTATGTAGCTTTTTCAAACAATGTGAAAAAATGGGGGTACTGTTCAACTCATTCATAAGGCTAGTATAACCTTGTTGCCCAAACCAGGCAAGTACTGTAAAGGAAATGCCTAGCAAGCCCAAGGTCCTGAGTTCGATTCCCAGTCCAAAAAAATAAAGTCACTCACTCATCAGCAAAGATGAAAAATATTAGAAAACTAATCTAGTAATGCATGACAATTGATAATACTACTTTGTGACTAGTGTGGGTTTAACCTGCATTGGCAAGTTAGGAAAAGCTGCATGACCATCTCAATAAGTGCAGAAAAATCATTTGGTAAAATGCAACAAACAATTAAATGGAAACTCTTAGAAAACTAGAATAGAAAGAAATTTCTTAACGTGTAACATGAAGAAGCCTACAACAAATACATCAAATGTCAAATGCATTCTTTGAAAACAGTAGACTTTGTTCTCATGGGGAATTGTTGGGTTAAGCGTGTTCCTTTGAGGCATTTTTTTCCAAGCTTTCTTAGGGAAGCTATGGAGTAGCCTTTAAGGATCATTTGGCCCTGTGAAGGCTAAACTATGAAAGCATAGCCCTTCTGAGACCACCACCAGATGCCCCGATTGATTAGCAACGACTCCTCCACTTTATGCTCCAAGTTGCATAGTTACCTGCCCTACGTGAGATCTGGAAACTGTTCTCCTCCAAACTCCCCTTTTGTTTTTCCCCAGCCTTGTGGACTTGCACACAACACATGTGCGTCCTAGTATTCAGCCAAGATTCAGAAGTCCTGTGAGAGTCCTGGAACTTTTTCTGTATAATCGAACCCTCTCCAGAAGAACTCTGCCTATGTTTTGTAATTGCCTCATATCACTTTATCTCCCATCTTTTTCGCGGCTCAGAAAGGTTAATGGGATCTACGTGGATATGGAATATACCCCTGGGAGGCACTCTCAGAGGAATCCTGTTGATTTAAGGAAGGATGGTTGAATAAAGGATATTAAAAGTCAAGTGGATTCCAGAACATCCCCCAACTATACACAACTGATTGCTCACCCCTCCCAAGCTATGCCTATGGTTTGAAAGCCATGTACATTCAGTAGAAACTGTACTTCAAATCTGAATGTTGATCTTTCCAAGGCTACTGATATGCACTATGGGTACGATGCTTTCTCTTGCACTGTGTTAGAGTTTACTATTACTAAGAAGAAGCTCACCTAACACAGTTCAAGTTTAAGGACAGAAGCTGGGCGTGGTGATGCTTCCTGTAATCCCAAGACTCAGGAAGCTAAGGCAGGTGGACTCCCAAGTTCAAGACCAGACTGGACAATATAGCAAGATTCCCATTTCAAATACAAAATAATAATAAAAAAATTTAAAAAGCATGGATGAAGAGAGGCTTTTATAAACCCAGAGTAGTCTCATTGGAATGTAAGGATTTCTAAAAAATCAATTTGGCCTTCTTGGATTATAGAACTGGAAAGAAGCAGGCATGCTTTCTCTATTTTATTTCTACTTTTTTTAGTGAACATGCCTTGTACAGTGTGTACCAGTGGCTATGCCAGCCCATGAGGCCACATGGACCTTTCTGGTTCTATCTCTCCCAGCAACTACATCTTCCCTCTTTCAGCTCAAATCACTGAAAGAGAATTATGATCTAGTTCCAAGTTTCAAAACTGGGTACAAGTGGCCACCCACGGCAGGGGATAGGTAGCAGCAGTGGGTGTTTACATTAGTAATATTCATTCATCAGAAACCACAAATGTGATGGGAAAATTAGCCAACCAAGGCTCAAATGAGACATTGTTATAGTGAATCTGAATTAGGAAAAAAAAGCTGGAACTTTTAGGTGTATTAACTTTTGAAGTTGGTATCAGGTCCAGAATCATGCTACTTTACAAAGCCACTCTCAAGGTGAAAAGAAAGGATATTGGATTGGATTTGTGATTGATTGTACCTCAAATTAACAATTCTCCACAATTCCAGAACAAGTCTTCTGCTTGTTGAAGCATCTGGCCTTTTTGACCACATTGGACAGTCCTTATCCAGACCCCTTTAGGGACTGTTTATAAGTACTAACGGACCCAGTACACTAGCTAATGCATGCCAGTACACAGCCCCACAGAAGTTGGTCTGCTATGGAACTCAAAGGAATTCATTAATTTTCCAAGATAATTCTCCAAAATAAATGTAATAGGTTTCTTACATTTATGTAATTGTTCAGGTCAAGGTTCACAAACTGACCATGAGACAAGTTGCTATTTTTGCAAATCAAGTTACATTGGAACATAGCCATGGTCATTTGTTATCATTTTGTATAAAGCTATTTTTGGGTATGATGGCAGTATTGCAAAGCCTAAAATATTTACTACTTGACCCTTTAAGAAAAATTTTGTGGACCCTTGTTCCAGTTTATTCTAGAAATGATCAGCATGTCTGGGAAAACTTTGGATTGATGTAAAAGGTTAGTAGCTGCAAAGTATTGGTACATTATTTTTCGTGGGCTATTTCTATGGTTTCTTAATTCCTTAATCACTGTATGGATTACATTTAGAGCCAGAAGTCACTCAGATTATCCTATTGGCATAACTAAAGCACATATTATTGCACACTTATGGATGAAACTTTTAAGTAATTTGGTCTAGATGATTGTTTACAGTTTGACCCAAACGAACATATTCTGGCTATTTATTCAAGAATTATATTTTTCTTGCGATATTCATTCAGAAATAATGTGTAATCATTTTCTGTGTGACCTGGAATGTGGGGGCCTTTGTCCAAACACAGTCTTCCGATTTGTTTCCACGACATAGAGGAGTTGGCCTTTAGGTGATGTGGTTGAAGTTCCCCAAACAGGATGTTAATTTTCACTCTTCACAGCTGGAGAAACATAATCTTCCCTTATGATTTAGTAGACCAAACAGACTTCTACCCTCTTGTATTATCTTTATTTTATAAAATAAATGCTAACTTGACTTCTTTGTGAATCATTTGCAAAAAATTGAATTTCACCATACTCAGGTGAGCGTCAAAGCTATCCATTTGAAACAACCTTTAGCTAAAAGTTTAATAATAAAAATATGTTGGTTGCAACGACTCTAATTTAGCACTCTAGTTTCTCTCCAGTGATTTTCCCAACAAACCTTTTTCCTTGAAATGTAATACCTTTAAGGCAGCTGCCACTCTCTCTCCACTTAAGAGGTAGGGGAAAGAGTGTCTGTGGGTTTATGTTTGCAAAGATCTACATATGCACACATGCACATCCATACACCCGTGTTCCTCCCATGGGCTTCTAATTCCCATAGCTGAGTTGAAAAGCAGGGAAACAGGATCTTCTTGCCTAGACTGCAGCTTTTTGAATGGGAGTGACGTGTGTTCGTGACCACCAAATTTGAAATGTATAGCCATCACTGCTTCTGGAAAGTTGGGGCTGGGTTACAGCCAGACCAGCTGCTCTTGCCTACTTAAGAGGTGGTAGAGCCTGCGGCCTGGTGTTTCCGAGTTGCCCTGCCCCTCCCTCTCTTGAGTTTCCACTGTTTTAGCTGTTTCCACCTCACAGCTTTGCTAAGCGACCTGCAGTGTACCCTATAGCCTATATTTTGCCTATAATGATACTGAGATTGCTTCTCCTATCTTTTCACAGGCTCTTCGCACCCACAACGACACTGTAAGGCCCATAAATCCAAACCTTGTTATTTGTTTTTTCCAACGAGACTTTTAGATAAGGTCATCAAGGTTTAAATAGGGTTATTTATTCCCCAGGACAAACCCCACCATAGGAATTCAGTGGTTTTGAGTGTAAGAGTAAATAAATGATCGACTGAAGATACTTCACATCTACATCTATGTCGGGCAGAAACTGTGGAGTTAAAAGTAGTTCCAAGATGCCTAGAGGCAGGGAAGTTCCAGAGAGAGAGAGTTTGCATGGACAGAGCCTCAAGGAAGTAGCCAGAGCAGTGAGCAGCTGCTTTCCTTTCCTCCTTTCCCTCCTAAACTCCCAAAGTCTCCAGGCAGAGAGGCTAAAGCACTGCCATATACAACTAAAGGAACTTTCAATGTTCATACAGTTCTTAGGAGAAAAAAAAAAACCTTTGTTTTACCATTGTGTCTGAAAATTCAGGCACTTAGCTCTGGATGTCACAGTGTAGAAAATGTCACAAACTTGTAGAAGAACTGCCCTACTGCTGCAGAGGTTCTTTTAATATTCCTCCGATTTCTCCTCAGTGCCTCATTTCATTTGGGACAGGTTTCTCTTGCAGACTCTGGATCCATGAGGTCTATACTAATTTAGATATGTGCCAGAATAAGATTAACCAATCCCTGCTCCCTGTGTTTACCTTTCTATTCGTCTCCATCATGCAGAGCTAGCCTTTTGTGCTCCTTGTCTTAGAGAGGACAAGTGATAGAGACAGAGAACAAAAGTGCATTCCTGGCTTTGAGTTTTAGAAGCTACCTTGACTGAAGGAACAAACCAGCAAATGAATTAGTGGCATAGACACTCTTTGGAAGATGAGAGTAGAAAAGAGGAAAAAAGTTTTGGAGAAAAGAAGTGAATTCTTGGGAAAATAGAAAAAATATGAAGGGGTCCTATGTCCTACTCCAGGCTCACCTAGGAAAGTGGGGCAGTGCCAAATGTTTTTGTGGGATTTGGGAACAGAGAAGACATTCCTTGCATCCTCAGTTGAGCCCCAGGAAGGTGGCAAGACCTCCAAGAAATAAGGGTCTAGTGGGTCCCTGCTAGAGACCTTAGGTAGGACATGCATATTTCCATGCCCCACTGAGACTGAAGCATATTTCCTGGGGCCCAGAGGATGCCAGACTAATGCAGGGCATTCTGGCCCAAAAGGGTCATGAAGACAAGGGTGAAGGATGTCTTGACACATACTCCATAAAAACTATGAGCACCAATTCTTCACAGCTCCCTTGCCCCCTCCTCCACTGCATACCTTACAGAGAGCCTCTCCCCGGACTAGTGGTGGCAAACCTGTAGCACATGTGCTGTAGTGGGCTGTTTGTATCATTGGAAAAACTCTAAAAGGTTCACCATTGCCCTAGACATTCTCCCAGGGAAAAGGAAAATGGACAATCATGAGTTCCCTGAGGTTCAGTTTCTGACAATACAAAGAAATGGGTTCCTGCCATCAAAATGGGGTTCTATTTCTCATGAATGTGTGAATGTTGAATCATATCCACTGCTCATGGCTTACTTATATCCAGGCCTGGCATTTCTCACAGCCAAGTATGCTCAGGAGGCCACTTCCATGTCTTCTCAGGAGGTGCTGAGGTTCTAGAAACTATGAAAATGGGGCCAATAATCAGGGAAAAGTTTCTGTCTTAACTTCAAAATGTCCCTATTCGCTCCTCCAAGGACTGAGACAAACATGGTGAAAAGTGGAGACAACATTTCAACATTACAAAAAAAATTTTTTTTCCTAAATTAAAGCATGATATTAACTATCTTAGTATCAGTTGATTAAGAAAATATGCAACAGAAAGTAAAAATATATTCAGTAACATTGCAAAGTAATTTTTTATTCATCATAATGACATTTGTGCCGATTTGAAAAGTAATCCATATAGATGAGCACATTTGTCATTTAGTCTACAGACAAAACATGCACATGGGTTTGCAGCTCCTCAGTAACTCCGTATCTCCTAGGGGTCTGCAGCCCACAAGTTAGCATGTACTAGGCCAGAGGATTTAAAGTTGATCTTATTTAGAAAATGCAATATGTACAATGGCAATATCTTTCGGCATTGCCTTAGTATTTCAGTCTGTGGACTCTGGCAGAAGATGTAGTCTGCTGCAAAACAGATCACTTTTTTTTTGTTTGCAGAGTCTTCGTACCAGCTGAATCACAGCTTGCTTTTCACTTCTTGTAACATCTTGCAACATCACAAAATATTTGCTGCAGCTTGTGAAGGGCGGCTGCAGAATGAGTAAACTGAGAGGAGGCCTTCCTTCACTCCCACCCTGTCAGCACCTTCTGTTCCAGCAGCCTGAAAGGCAGCTTGAGAGCTCTGATTGCTTCTCCAGATTATGACAATTCTTGGCACTGTAGCCGTGGGCAAGAATGGAAGCAAAGGAAACATTATGGAGTTTTGCAGGTGTCCATACATAATATTGTCACTTTACAGAACTGAATTTAAAAATGACTCCATGAAGGTGAATTACTCTGGTGACCAGATTCCTCAACTATTATATCTGAAATTAAGGATGATGTGGGCCTTTTCTATGGGGTTACAGATTCTGGGGTTTAATGAATAACTACCCATCCTCCAACTCCCAGGTAACCCGGCTCATAGAACACTAGACCAGGAAGGAACTTAGCAACCATCTGGTTCCACTTCCCGGTTTGAACTGAGACTCAGTGAAGGGATGCTGAACAGCTAACATGTGTTGGCCCCAAGTCCATGTTTCCTTGCTTTGTTTTATATACTTCTGTCTTTATGTGCTGGTGTGTTAATGTCTAATTATGTCTGTCAGAGTAACCACAGGTTGCATAGTTCAACAACTTTTATGTATCCCAAAGGATGGATAGGAGGGTAGTGAGAGAGAGTAGGAAGTTACCTGAGGAATTTAATCTAGTGTTATGGTTCCAACATATACATAGATTTGCAATTTGCAAAGAATTAGAATATAACTCGAGTTGAGTGAATATAAGATAAACTTCTTTCAGTGACCCAAAAGTATCTTTTATGTTTTTGTCAAGGCCTAGTTTCTTGAATAATTCTCATTGTATAAATGCATGCAAAAATACTTTAGATACTTTAGATAAGAACTTTCCTTTTTTTTAATTTTTTTAATTTTTTTTTTTTGCGGCACCGGGGATCGAACTCACAGCCTCACGCCTGCCAGGGCAGGCGCTTAAGCCACTGAGCCAAACTCCCGGCCCTGGTTTTTTTTGAGGCAGGGTCGCACTATGTAACTCAGGCCAGCCTTGCGCTCGCGTTGTAGCCCAAGCAGGCCTCAAACTCACAACGCTCCACTACCTCAGCCTCCCGAGTGCTGGGATTAAAGGCGTGTGCCACCACGGATAAGAACTTTCTTTCCAGTTAAAAAATCACCAGCCCACAAAAAAATTTAGCTGTTACGGTTTTCCACAGAAAATTCTGTTTTCTTATAGAGCAGAATGGCAGAAGCTTATAGCATTTAGACCATTCTTTTAAAAGCACATCAACATTCAAAATTAAAACTAGAAAAGGAATTAAAAGTGTTAGTACATTTTAAAGAGACCTAGAAATACAAACACTTGGTCCCCCCAAATCTTGAAATGTGTGTAAATCACCTGGAGATCTTGCTAAAATGCATATTTTGACTCAGGAGATCTGGGACGAGTCTGCATGTCTAACAGGCTCTCAAATGATGGCAATGCCTCTGGTCTTTGGTTTATACCTGGAGTGGAAAGGGACTTGTTTACTTGCAGTCTCTCTATTATGTTCTCAGTGAAGGTCAGCCTGGCATTCAGATCTGTGACCATAGCAGTTGCAGAAACCTGTCTGGTCTGCAAATTTCTAATTCTCTTGTTATAGATATTATCTGTGTGGCACTTAGGTACATCTGTATACTCACATGTCCCCAATCAGACTATAAGACCATCTCATCTATGTTTGCCAGCCCTGTGTGCGGACATGGTTGTTGAATGCAGAACTATCCATGATCGATTTCATTCATTGTCAATTACTTCGTTCTTCCTCAGATACTACACTTAGCTCATCCATGGACTCAAGACTAAAATGGCTGGCCTAAGAGATACTGAGTTTACTCTGACTCGTTTCTCCTCTCCTATGTGTTGCCTTTTTAGAAATCAATGTCTATGTAGAGTTCTTGTTGGATCAATGATGAAAGAACAAACAGCCGAGAGGATTTAGAGGGCTATCACAGTAGGAAGCAGGTTCCTGGGTTGTAGTAGGCCACCAGTGAAAGCAGGGGGATACACTGGGAAGAACACTGACTTGAAGGCCAACAGACCTGGGTTCAAGCCCTATTCTAACCCCTACAAATTGAATAGCTTAAGAAAATTTGCTTAAACTCACTGGAAATTCATTTGCTCATCTGTATAAGGGGATGCCTTTTCTTGTGGCTGTTATAAGAGCTAAAGTAATGCATTATAAATTGCCTAACCTGGTGCTCAGTGAAAGACAGATGTTATAATTTCAACAGAATCATTTCTGAACGGAATTGCAATTTGAGTCTTTGCCTGTCTCACTTTAGTTTGAGAAAACACAGGAGGGTAAATTACATGCAGGGCATTAGTGCCACCTAGTGGTGTACCACTGCCTTAACTGCCTTGTGGACAAGTCTTCCAGTACCGCTGAATGGATGCTTCATTTCCTTCAACAAGTACTTACGCATGCCTACTCTGTATCAGGCACTGATTTAGCTGCTGAAGTTACCGCCGTGAGCAAGACAGACATGGTTCCTGTCTTAAGGGAGTCTGTCAGTAGGTGGGGAAGATAAATAATTACCAAAATAAAATTTAGATTCTTGTAGAAAGTGATATGAAGGAGTATAGGATCCTGCAAGTGTGCTATCTGGCTTTTCTCTAGGGAAGTGACAGGGAAGAACAGAATTTAGCCAAGAAGCCACATCAGGCATGTGCCAGCCACCCAGAAGCATCTCTTTGGACATCAACCTGTCATAAGCTCAGCATCTGACCAGTCCATAGGGAACTCCACTCTTGAACTGGATGTTTTTCGCCGGCTGTGTAGTGCTTATCATATCCCATTCTCTGCAGGTCGCTTTACATACAGCATTGCTAACTTTCTCTTTATCCTTTAGCAGGTGATGTTCGGAGAGGTTAAGGAACTTGCACAAAGATGTAAAATAACATCAGAAACAAGATTGCCATCAGATCTTTCTGCTAGCAAAGTCCACGCTCTTTTCTCTGTTCATGCTGTATGTCTAATGTCCTGCATGCCCAGTTCTATGTGCTGCATGATATTGAAGAAAGGGAGCCATTAGGAGAAGTGTTTGGAGAGAACAAAATTGCAAAGGGAAAGAGGGAAAATAAAAAATAGCTCAGTGGGTCATATGTGAAGGGCAGAAAGATAGCTGCTGATGTGGCAGCTATGCTCCTCTGGCACACTTTTAGAAAAATAAACCCAAGCAATCTCCTCCACCAGGAAAGAAAATATCCCTAATGCTTTTGTGGCTTCAAACGTGTTACAGCTACTGCTAAATTAAAATGATATGCCCTGGAAATCTATAGAAAAACACAAGGGTTACTAAGCACCAAAGACTAAAACATCACTGAATCAGAAAACAGCCACAAGGCTAAGAGGTTTCTTGCTAAAAAGGACTTCCAGCTTTAAGACTAGGACACCCCCAGGCAAATCAGCATGGTTGGTCATCCTAGCAATGGACCAGGCTGGCAAGATCTGTATGAATTTAGGCCAAGGAGGTGTTGTAGTCAGGGTTTTCAAGGGAAAAGATTTAATACAGGACACACAATTTATAAGATTATTTTATAATATTCACCCAACAAGTCAAATGCAAAAGAGTATGGGAGATCTGTCCATACACTAGAGACCCAAAGAATCCAGCTGGAGGTCTGGAGCCCATGACAATATCTCATGAAAATCTGTTTCACGAATCTGCACTGGGAAGGCCCAAAGGTCAGGGGTGAAAACTAGAAAGTCTGTGCCAGCAGGATGAAGGATCTGCACTGGAGCCAGGAAGTAACACTCAAAGTAAGGACCAGAGCTCCCCCAAAAGAACCGCAGCCATCCTCAGCAATAGCGAGGTCCCACACTCCTCCGATGAAGAGAACAGCTGAGTTCATGTCAGGAAAGACAGTGCAACAAGCTTCTCTGGAATCAACAGCGTGCCCTCTTCCCCTTCAGTTCTCCTTTCACAGTGGCAACAGTTCTCAGGTGGGCCTTCCGCACACAGCACCATGCCAACTCAATTCAGCTGGGTGTCACCAGTTGACCATTAGTTAATCCACCACAGCAGGTATTAAAGTTTGGGATCCAGTAGAGACCTTGGCCACAGACCAAGGCAGAATAGGTAGGACAAGAGCAGTCCCTCAATAAAAGTACCTTGGTGCTCAGTGTCCCAATTACTCAACTAGAGTTCCTGTTCTGGGTCTTATGGGCAGACCTGATTGGCCCCAGGCCTGAGGAAGTACTCAGGGAGGGGACAGATATAGCAGCAGAGTTAGGCCAGTCCGTGTCCCAGCTTCCTGATCTGTAAAATGGGAAGAATGACAGCGCCTAATTCCTAAGACAATGTGCAAACCACATTAGTTAATATATGGAAAGTGTTCCAAGGAGTATCTGGCCCATAAGAAATGTCACCATGGAATTCTCAGGAAAAGAAATGAGTAAATGGCCCTGGCTGGATCACGTCCTCTATAGTGCAAACCTCCCATCTATAAAATGGAAATCAAATTCTTTGCTAAAGCTTTCAGAAGAAACAGAACAGGACCAAATCAACCAGGAGAGAAGTCATGGTGAGTAGTTAGGAACTTGTGCTCTGGAATCAAATGACCTGGTTACATCCGGCTCTGCCATTGAGATATTCATTTATTCACATAAACACTTATAGGCCATGTGCTGTTCACAGCACTTTATACAAATTTGCTTAGTTCATTCTCACGGCACTCATGAAGTACTGGTATTATCCAATTTTATAGATGAGACCAAGGCATAGGGAGTTACACAAGGAGCTTAACACATACAAGGAGCCAGAACCTTGGGTAAGTGTATGAACATTTCTGTTCTTATTCCCCTTCACCAAAATAAGATAATGCATTATGATATGCATGTCACAGGGTCACTGTGCAGATTAAATGAGATAAGCTACATAAAGCACTTAATGCAAGGTCATAGAAAGTACTCATACTTAAAATAGCTTACTGCTTAATTGAAGTGATGAGAGATATTTTATAACTATCAAAAATATAACTGTCAGTTTAAGAAAATGGCCAAATAAATGAGTAGTGAAAGTCTAGGGTAGGGCAGGTACATGAAACCCCACAGGAAGTGTAGCACAGAAGGGCAGGGCTACAAGCAGGGCAATCCTGCTTTCAGGAGAGACCTCATAGGTCTCTGGAGGTAAATGGTGAAGAGGACATTCAGGATTGACAATTCGTCCCCAAACTCCAGTCTTTACTTTCTTAAACTAAGGGGAGGCCAGAGCAAGTCCTCACCTGAGAGAAGCCTGTAGTAGCCCAGACAGGAGAACTGAGGCACCCAAAAGAGCCACCCCTGGGCCACCTGGCGAAGCCCACAAATGCAGTCCATTCTTGCCTCCAGCTCAGAAGGCCTGGGCAGAGTTTCAGATCTCTAGCATGGCTGCTTTCCTGCCTGCCAGCTTGAAACACCGTTGTCCTGGCATTTCCCCAGCTTTATCCATTTGGACCCAGTGTTGGCTCACCGGGCTCAGCCCTCTCCCTGCACCTGCTCCATTTTTAATTGTGTTCCTGATTCCAGGCAAGACATTCCATTGTCCCTGAGTTGGGGGAAGGGCCTAGATGGGGAATCATGGTGGGTGAGAAAAATATCTGTGATAAAACACATGGTAGCTATTCACAAAGAGCTCACCCCACATACTTCTTTGGTTGGAGTGTTGAGCTGCATTTTGGAAACCTAGTAAGAGTTGTAATTAACAGCAAGGAGATACAGGAAGAAACCCCCCCCCTTTCATAATGGGGCAATTATTTAGGAAAAGAACCCTTCTCCAGGGAAACTGACAAGAAAAGTAAGCACGTTTGGGCAGTGATTGTTCAGCCAAGCCACAATCTCTTTCCTCCTCTCCCATCACTTAAAAAGGGCCAGGAGTTATGCTCTAAGACTCATAATTTTCAACTGCATTGCTTTGCTTTCCAAAAGATTCTCTACCTCTCCTAAGCACCTCAAATAGCTGAATTGGATAGTGCCTGTTTTGGATTTCCGTGTTGCCTGACTGCTAACTTCCTCAAATCACTGGCATCAGTATTTGGCAAGTCTCCTGTCCCCGTCAGGATGCTGCACCTGCTTCAGGTCCATGCCTTGCAGCCCTGGTCTGTGCGGAGGACTTGGATAAGGCCTCCTGCAGCCGCAGTGCCTTGCACTTCAACCCCGGTTCTTTGGGTCTTGGTGTTGTGGCTGGGCTGCTGCCCAGTGGAGCCAGCATGGGCACCATGGAGCACAATGACCAGGAGACTCACGAGGAGCCAAGTGCCCGGAGGGTCTTCCTGATCAGGAAGTGAGCCCCAATGTGGGGAAACTCACTGTGTGCCTTTCTGCTAGGGGAGCTTCTGGAACAAGCCTCTTCTTAGAGGCCTGCACACACTGTGCGTTTGGGGTGCCTCAGCCAGCTCTGCACATGCTCTGCCCCACTGACATTCTGTTCTCTTCAGTTCAGCAGAACTGGTGAGAGAAAGACAAGATCATGAAACCTTCGTGCTACAAAACCTCCAGACTGAAATATCTATGACTCAGGCTTCTGTTTTTGATGTACACTGTAAGATCCATGACAGGCATCAAGACTTTTCCATGGCCAGCACCTCTGGTACAGGGGTGATAGCAGGGAACACCATGGACACAGACCAGGTTTTCAAGTGGATCTGCTTGTGGCCTGGGCAGGGCTGCCAAGGCCCTGTTTGCCCCGCTGCAGGAGCTCAGGTGAAGCTGCCCTTGGCTCACAGCACTTGGGGGAAGGAGATGCTGCTCCAGACTTTGCAGCCAGGCAGCCCTACACCTTTCAGGTTCAACAAGCCTGCTTCAGTGGACTGAAGCTAAATGGCCCTTGTCTCCCTCCTGGGACTGGGCCCCCTTGTTAACCTGACTTCCCAGGGTGTATCCAAGAAGGCTTTTCCAATCACTGCAGTCTTCCTTTCTGCCACTGTTAGGGGCCTCTCCTCCTCTAGTTTAAAAAAAAACTATGAAGAAAGTCTCTACTGACCTTCCATCTGGAGGTCTTTTCTCCTCAACCAGTACACATGCCACCCCAACTTCATGCTTGTCCCCCAGTGCCCTGCCCCTACCACCTTACCAAATAGCCTTGCGTTACCTGGACCACCCAGGATGTTTCTATTTACACTGTGTTCCTGTGGATCTGAGCTGATCCAGTCAATGAAACTTATTTCAATTTTGCCTATCATTATTTTAAAGGGCAAGCCAGAGAAAATGCATGGTGAGGGAAGGAAAAGGGAAGCAATGTGTGTGGCATGATCAAAAATATGGTGAACAGGGCGTGGTGGCACATGCGTGCAATTCCAGCACTTAAGAGGCTGAGGCAGGAGGATAACCATGAATTTGAGGTCAGCCTAAGCTACGTAATAAGTTCAAGGCCGTCCTGAACTATATACTGCAACCCCATTTCAAAAAAGAAAAAGTATGGTGCTTAAATTAATAATGTATTACAATAAAAGACACATTACGATTAATCCCCCTCAAAATCTTTCCTCACTTTAAACACACTTATCCCATCGTTCTTGCCACTCTTTGAAGCAGTTCTGAAAATCCTCTTTTGAGTCTTCAGTTGCACTATCATAATTGCCTCAATGTCTTGAATTGATTCAAAATGTTTACTTTTCATGATCTTTTTGATTTTGGGAAAGAGTGACATATGTGCCAGATCCATCCATAAATAAAGTAGATGAGGACACACAGGAATGATTTTATGAGCCTGTTCTGTCGGATTATGCTCAGTGGCAGCATTCACCGTATTTTTTTTTTATCGTTACTGGTAAAGACTCACAAAAAAGAACTTCTACAACTGCTTCAGAGAGTGGCAAGAACAATAGGATGATGTGTTTGAAGTGTAGTAGGGTATTCTGAGGGAGTTAGCGATAATGTGTCTTTTACTGTAAATTTTTTTTATTAGTATATGTTTGCAGTAGGTGCATTTTACAGTCATTTTGGAAAGTTGGTACCAGCATGTAATATAGCTTCTTTTTAAAAATCCCTTTTCCTCTCCCTCTCTCCTCCCTCCTCTAATTCCCTGTTCTTCCTTGTCATTCTTGTTGACATTATTAATCTTAGTTCATATTTATGGCAAATAATGTCCACATCCATTGAGGGTTTTAGGATCCTGTACATATCTGGTATATCTTCACTCTATTTCCCCATCCCTTCCCCCTTGTCCCTCGTCCTTGGTCTCCTGGACCCAATCCATTTCCTTATCTCCTTCTATCCTTCCTTTGTTTCTTGTTCATTTGTGCTTTGCCTTACTCAAATAAGAGATATCATATGGTATTCAAGCTTGTGTGTCTGCTTTATTCAACATAACATTTTCCAGGTACATACATCTTGCTAAAAATGTCTTAAATTTTTCCTTCTTTATAGTTGAGTAGTATTCCACTACATACAGACACCACATTTCTTTTATCCAATCATCTGTTGAGGGTTATAGCAGCTGCCTCCAGGGTTTAGCTATGAACTGTGCTGCTATGAACATGGGTATGCATGTATCACTGTAGTATGATGTTTTAAACTCTTTGAGAAAGATAAAGCATTTAAATGTAAACATTCACTGTATATTTAGATCATCCCTTATATATCGTGTCTGAGAGAGCTCTTAAGATAAATGCCTCATACCCTTTAGCATACTCCTCCTGATACACAATGATCATTTATACCATTTTATGGAGAAGGAAAAGGGGATTAAATAACTTGAACAAAGTTTCAAAACTAGTCAACAGAGAGCTAGTTGTTTGTTCTTTATTTAGTGTAAAAACTCATGTAAACTTCTAGGATGTTTTAATCCTTAAAAAAATACTTCATGAAGCAGACCATGAAATGAGCTGTGTGATCTTGGGCAAGTCACAGAACTCTCTGGGATATAGTTTGAACCTCTTCAGAATCACAATGCTGCTCTAGAAGGTCTTACAAGCTACTTAGCCATGTTTTAATTGTCCCTCTTATGAAACAAATGACTTCTGTCCAGGCCAAATCTCTCAAGAACCTCTCAAGAATCATACTACTAGGAAATAGATGATCGGTACACATGAAGCACTAATCAGGAATACATCCAGCATTGCCCTCTTTTTTCCTGTTGGGCAGTAGCTTTCCTAAATCAGGATCTGTGGATAGGCAGGAAGACAGGAAAACAGTGGGGGTCCCCATGTGCTGTCCCTGGGCAAGTACAGCCAGACAAGTAGGCTGGACTTGCATAGTTTCCCTTGCACCCTGGGAGATCCTGATCTCTGTGGAAGAAATAAGACAATAGTTATGGTAGACAGTAAAGTCTGCAGTAACATGTATACATCGCAAAACTCCGGGGGCCAAAATTTGCCTGGAAGCACTTTTGCTTACTCTCTGTACAATCTGCGCTTGCCTAGTCTAGGTGGGAAAAAGATCACACCACATACACATATGTACATTCATTCACACACACACACAGGCATGTATGTCTACTGACTATCTCCTTGGAATCTACCAAACCTCTTAGTGAAGCCTCAACAGCCCTAGGAAATTTGCACTTAGAAAATCTAATTCCATTAGAGCACGCCAGCATTCCAGGGCCAAGTCAAAACTTTTAAATAACTATGCACTAGATTCTGACCTCAGACCATAGACTGGACAAAGGAGAAGCCAAGGAAGCTGGGTTAGCAGGGAGGCCAAAGCCTGTGCCTCTCGGCCCATGATCCCTGCTCCCCAGCTCCCCCACCCCACACTCCAGAAAAGGACTGAGTCGCAGAATGAGTCAGACACTGGTTGAAGCTTTTGTTCATGAAACTGTGCCTCGCTCTTGATCTAGGGATGACCACCAGAGGCAGTGTCACAGTTTGGGTCAAGTTTTCTTTGGCTCGCTGAATCTCACGGCTCATCCTCTTTGTTCCCATACCAACCCTCCTCCGGAACCCAGCCAGGCAGCTCTGTGCAATTCAACTAAATTTATAGGACACTGTGCCGCTTGGCGCCATGCTGAGAAATATAAAGACACTGGTCCTGGGTCTGCTGCAAGCTCTGTGACCTTGGGCTTCTCAAGTGACTGTGTTCTTGCTCTACCTTACTGAAACTGGAACGATACAAGAAAGACAACAAGGAACTCAAGCATACATAAAAAATCCTAGGCTGCAAAGACTGGCAAAGAAATCCACACCTGTGTGTTTTAAGTCTGGATAAGATTTTGTTCTATTCTATTTTTCTGAGGCAGGGTCTTGTTATATTGCCTGCAGTGATTATCCTGCTCGAAACAACTTTTCAATGAGCTGAACAATACAGCAGTCCCCCCATCTGTGGTTTAGCTTCCTACTGCTTTATTTACTAGCAGCCAACTGTGGTCTGAAAATATGAAATGGAAAATTCTAGAAATAAACAATTCATATGCTTTTAAATAATTTTGATTGTAGTGTATTATTATGGTTCTATTTTGTTATTATTGTTGTTACTCTCTTACTAGGCTTACTTTATAAATTAAACTTTATCATCGATATGCACGTTTAGGAAAAAACAATGTACAGAGAGTTCAGTACTGTCTGCGGTTTTAGGCATCCCCTGGGGTCTTGGAACATATCTCCCATGGATGGGGGTGGGGAGGTTGTGTTTCCAAGTGCATTTGTTGCGAGCTTCTGTGCTGATACTATAATTTCCGTTTTTGCTAGCATCTGGTTTGTAAGGAGCTTTGGAGGCACTGTGCTGAACTTCCTGGAAGGGTTAGTTTCAGCCAGGGAGACTGACAAGGGGAAGGACCAGGCTGGGAAAGACACAAGGCATGGGCACATATCTGGGTGCAGGACCAAGGAAGGGAAGGCCAGAAGTCAAGGACACCAGGGTGGTCAGGACACAGGAACTCATTCAAGAGTAAGTAACAGAACATAGACTTGGAGAGGAAGGCTAGAGAAAAAGAAAAGTTTTCTTAGGGTAGCCTATGAGTTTATACCCTATGCATGACTTTAGTGAATCCTAATGACCACATGAGAAAGGTAGTATTTATTTATTTATTTATTTTTGGTATCAAGAATCAAACTCAGGGCCTCGCACTTGCCAGGCAGGCTCTGTGTCACTGAGCTACATCCCCTGGCAATGAGATGGGTAGTATTATTTTGATTTCCAGATGAGGGCCAAGCCTGAGAAAGCCTCTCCATACAGCAGTACTTGATATTTGGGACAATGGTTCCCAAGCCCCGGCAGAGTTCATCAAAGAAGCTAATTTATGTGCTTAATCTGAGCTAGTGAGTGGTAAAGTATAGATTCCAGTCTGTCTTTGTCTCCAGAATCAATGGGTGCTCTTCTTCTCATTTTATCTCATCTACCTAATACATTATCAAATTCCTAAAATTTTTCTATGAAGTGGATATCTGCATATAAATATAAATTTATGCATACATATTTGAAAAGGTAAAATAAGCACTCATGACTCCACAACCCAGCTTAAGGCACAGGGTATTTTGGTACCGGGGGTTGAACTCAAGACCTTGTGCTTGCCAGGCAGGCCCTTGTGCCCTTGAGCTAAATCCCCAGCCCCAAGGCACAGAATATTATCACTTTTGAAGCTCCCATGTATGTCTCTGATTTCAACTCCCACCCTTCTTTTTCCTAGAGGTGACACTGTTGAGATGTGTACTAGTGATCCTTCTGTCTTTTAGGATGTCCCCACATATATTTTGTTGTGTAATCTCCATTTTCCCCTCCAGATCCATTCTCCCTGCCCTGTGCCCCTAAGGCTCACCCATTCCAGCTGCACTGGGGTTCCCTTGATGCCTGGTTACCTAAGGTGTTTTGCCAAAGTGAAGCCAGAGCAAAGGACAGCAAAAATGAGGTCATGGGCTTTGCTTCTCTGCTGCCCCTCTATGGAGCCACGAGACTCCAGGCAGGCCTCCCTCCAAACAGCTATATCCTCCCTGGGCTCCTGTAGGCCTTGGGGGGGGTACAGTTCCCTAACTGCTAGCCCTAGGATACTGTACCAGTCCTTATGGATTTCCCAAGCCTAGTGTTTTTCAACCTTTTTCTTATTATCACCTCATGCCACTAAACAATATCATTTTAATTTTCCAGGTGTTTATCTTTACACAGATGAAATGACAGAGTATTTTTCTTTGTCTTACTTAATTCACTCCGTATTTGTGAGATTCACACATAATGATGTGTATAGTTATTACTCCTTTGCAGTTATTACTTCTTTGTAGTCATTACTTCTGTACAGTATTTCATTGAATGAACATATCAAAATTTATATAATTATTTTTTGGTGATGGATATTTGGGTTGGTTATTCTATTTTTGATTTGTTTTGTTTTGAGACAGTCTCGCAATGTAGTACAGGCTGGCCTTGAACTCACTTACATAACCCAGGCTGGCTTCAAACTCACAGCTATCCTCCTGCCTCAGCCTCCTGAGTTCTGGGATTACAGGCATGTGCTACCATGTCCAGTTTGGGGTTGGTTATTCTGTATAGAAGGCACAAAGTATTCTTGTATATATGCCCTGGTTTAGATTTTTTTTTAGATACAGATAGACATACATGTTCTTTTATAGAAAGAGAATCTCTGGTGCATATACCTGGTAGTAGGACTTCTGGGTGGTAGATCCTGTCCTCTTTTTTCCCTACCAGGAAATGCCAAGTTGTTTTATACTCACACAGAGAGGGTACAAGAACTGCCCCACATTTTTTCCAGTATATTTGTTATCTTCAGCCTTAAATTCTTGCCTATCTGACAGGTACAATAAAAACTATCTCACTGGAGATTTGGTTTTCCTTTTGCTTATTATTGACTGGTTAAGCACTTTTTTACTTATTCATTGGCTATTTGAGTCTCCTATTCTGTGAATGCCCATGTATGAGTTTTTTGTTCACTTCTCATTGGTGTGTTCCACTTTTTCTTATTGATTCAAATTTTCTGAAAACTAACCCTTAGCTAGTTACATATGTTGCAAATATTTCTCCCAGACTGATTTTATAATGAATTCTGATGAGTATAAGTTTAAATTTTTAATGTGAAGTATATGAATCATTTCCTTTCCAGTATCTTTTATTACTTATCTGAGACATTATTTCCTAGCCTGAATTCTGTAGCTTCTTTTAAAAGATTTAAAATTGCACCTTTTACTTTTAAGGTTCCTTTTTTTTTTTAATTTGGTATATGGTAGAAATCCATTTTATCTTTTTATACCACCTTTCCAGTTCCACTTATTGAATGGACTGTCTTCCCCTTTGGCCATTTTTATGCTGTCTCTGTTTTGTATATATATAGGTGTGGTGTGTTTCTGGGTTCTCTTCTCTAGCCCATTGGTATAATAATGTACCCCTGCACCAGTAGCACAATTCTAATTTCCATAGATGAATGACAAGTCTTGATATCTGATAAGACTCTTTTCGTCTCTAGAATTATGTTGTATAGTCTTTGTTCTTGGTTCTTTCACAAAAGTTTTTTAATAGTCAGATTCCAGAAAGAGTGTTAGGGGTAAACATCAAGGTCAGGCACAAGTGCCTATATGCTGATCAGTGACACTAATGTGCCTGTGCTGGGCACAACGGGGTCCAAACTAGGACAGCTGGTGCCAGGGGTCAGGATGTCTGAAGCCCAGGGCCACAGTCTCTGAAAGGCAGAGCATGACACCTTGTATGCAGAAGGAAGCCCAGCCCATGTCAAAGTGTGCTTTGTGGCTGTCTCTGCTAAACTACTGGCCTGAGGACAAGACGAAAATACTAAAACTTTACCATTAGCCTCCTCTGGGGAGGTTATAATAAGGACTTGGATATGTTTATTCTGAGAGACAGAGAGAGAGACAGAGAGAGAGAGAGGTAATTCTTGAATTATTGGCATTTACTGTGTTCTAGCTCTCTTCTAAGTATGTAACATGTATTAACTGATTTAAATGCACCTACAACCCAAATCAGCTCCTAAGTATTCATCCAACTGAAAATTGACCAGTGGGCATTTTCCGAGGAGGAATATAGATCCCCACAGAAAATTGAAGAATTCATTTTATATAAGATCTTTGGCAACCAGGGCTCAAACTGAGCTTTCAGGCATTTTCCCAGTAAATCTTGTTTATGTGACCTGTAAGGAAAAATGTAAAGCCATGTTATGCCATTTAAAATAAAAACAGGATCGTGGTAACTGCATTTTCTCTGTGGAGACAAACAGGAAGAATATTCTAGAACAGGCTGCCTGGAGTACCCATTATATCCTCCACAGAATCTGAGTGAACAAGAAAGACTTGGCCCCTTCCTCTGAACCAGGAACTCCATGGTAGAAGATGCCAAGTATTGGCATCAAGGATTTTCCAACAAGGAAGGCAGCCGCTTCAAATCCTTTGTGGAGCAAGACAAGCTATAAATAGATCTATAAATTTTTTTTTAACCAGAAGGCAACAGGCTTAGCACAGCTATTCTTCCCTTTGGGTTATCCTCCCTGTGTCGCCTTGCCTATGAAATCCCTGCTACCAGGCAGAGCCATCTGCCTGTGAGCCAATCCGCTGCAGCAGCCAACAGAGAGCCAGGATGGGAGCTGGCTTCCATGACGACTTCAGGTTGTGACCTTGCTTGTGGGAAAGAGTAAATCTTCCTATCTTATCCCTGGCTAATTGGGCAGGAGGTAGAGGAGACAAGAATTTATGGTACAATTTGCCACCTGGTGACTAGAACACTAATGCATCTCCTGCAGAGAGGCAGGCTCTGGGATTAGGGACGGGCTGAGGAGAAAGAGGATAGAGCTGAGACCTGCTGGGGGAAGGGGAGACTTTTAACTACCAGAATAGAAGGCTGGTGGTTTTACTGGCCAAGTTTCATGTGGCTTGCGAGAGGGTTCCTGGGGTGTGGGGGCAGACAGACAGGGAGAGAGACAGAGACAGATAGAGAGACAGAGACAGAGAAACAGGCAGATTGATTTCATCTCTCCTAACAGACCCATACAAAGACCTGGAAGTTATTTAGCCCATTTATTCTCAGACCTTGCTGTGCATTGGAATCACCTGCAGGCTTGTTAAAGCACAGATTTCTGGGTTCCACTCCCAGTGTTTCTGATTCAATAGGTCAGGGTCTGGCCTGAAAATCTGCCTTTCTCATAGTGAGAAATAATGAGAACATTTCAATTGTCAGGTAACACTGATGCTGCCAATCTCAGGACCATATCTTGAAAACCACTGATGGAGCCCAACTTCCTGATTTGACAAATGAGGAAACCAAAGCCCAATAGTTCATGAAAATATATACCCAAGGTTCACAGTTGGTTACTGGTTAGAGCCAGAATAGACCAGAGACTCCCAGACTCCTTCTCCAGTGCTTTCCCCACCACATCAGGCTGGCATGTGGCCAGGATGCCAGGGAGGTGCTATTCTAATAATAAACATGTTTTTCTTTATGACTGAAGAGTACCAATGTCCATGTTGTTTCTTCTGCCTTCCCTAGTTCAACAGAACTGGCCCTGCCTGCTCAGGACAGAAATAGCCCAGCCCAGCCCACTCACCCACCATCAGATCATATTCCCACAGTCAGGTGCCCACTCCTAAGGGCCCTGTATCTATTTGACTCCCCCAGTGTCCTCATTGGTAAAAGAGCCAGAGACCTGAGGCCTCAGCAGTGACACTGGGTAGGCACACTGGCCCTGAGCTGTAATTCTTTGTCCATCTTCCACGTTCACCGAACAGTTTGACATTAGTGTCTTTCACATCCTAGTCCTGCCTCTTCTGATACTGAAACTTTGCTCTGAATGATCCACTCATGACGTGTGTGTGTGCGTGTGTGTGTGTATGTGTGTGTGTGTGTGTGTGTGTGTGTGTGCTGAGGGATGTTCTCATTCCTGGGATAGGGTGTTGACCTATAGTCAAGCCTAATGGCTATGTCCTGCAGTCCACAGCCCACCTCCTAGTGACCCAGGGCTTCTGAGCTCTGACTGCCTCTTGAATTCCTTGGGGCTACGCTCTCCCTAACAAATTGGGAACCTCAGGCTCAATGAGGTATGCAATCAAAGCTAAGACTGCCCTGAAGCTGCCGGTCTGCCTGCCCGTGGCACCTCCAGGGCCAGCTGTTGCGTTGACCAGTTTCCCAGCTCCATTTCACCCTTGCCACATTACTGTATTTTGCAAGGGAGATCGAGCAAAAAAAGATCCTACTGAGGGAAAGTGCTTCCCTTTTGGGAATCCAGGACCCATGACAGCAATGCCCTGCAGGCTTTCTTTGATAAGGAAAGTGATGGTCTGGAAGAAGACAAGAGTTGCTAACCAGTTCTGAATAAGAATTGGTAGGTAATGGAGGTAATGGAGAAAATGAAAGAGAGGATCCTAGAGAAGGGTGGAGTGGTTTGAGTGACACAAGGAGCTAGTACCTGGTGGGGAGGGAGGGCAGTCAATAAGAGATTCTTATATACAGTGGTCAGAGTACTCTCCCTGCTCGGTTTTTCTGCAGTGGACAGTATGACCCCTCTTTGCTCCAAGTCTTGTTATGCTTGTATATCATGTGGTGATAGCTTGGGGTTGAGAAAGCAGGGTAGGGTGCAGAAGGAAGGCCTGTTCCACTCTCGTCTACTGAGATGCATGTGCACCTAGCAGCATTATATCTTGGTCCCAGGCTTTAATCTGCTAGTTCCAGCTGGTCAGCATCAGGGTTAAGGGCCATAGCTAATAGTGGGCTGAAGACACAGAGAGGAAAGCTTGATGCAATTGCCAGGTGAGGGATTTGTGCAGAGACATGAAATGTCCCAAGCCCTGAGGAAACTTTGAGATGATGGCACTAGGTAAATCTGGTATTTTTTTCACTCTAGCCACTTGAGAGAACAAGCTTGATAGGAGACACAGTAAACTGTCTTTAATTTAGATCCAATAACTTGTAATCTGCTCCCCTAGTCAGAAATTTAGGGGAATTGAAAACAATTAGGAGTAGAAACAGGTAGAAGGAAGAATTTCAGACTTTGTAAGGGACCAATCTGTACTTTTTGCATAACAACAAAATGTTTGTCACCCTAAAGAAATAATTGCGATAAATCCATGATAACTTGGGGAGATTTATGGTGTTAAAGAAGAAACATTTAAACAAACAATCATTTTGATTTGAGGATAATTCCAAACCTCTTCCCAATCCCGTCCCTTCTTCATAGATTTTATCTTATTTCTCCCAAAGAAACCTTGCGTTGTGAGGAGATAATTTGGAGAGCCAGGTTGCCATTTCTAAATGACTCCCCAGAGCACCTGATACAGGATAAATTTCCTTCCCATATATGTGTCAATCAACAGGGCTGGTGTGGATGGCTAGTATAATTCAGTGGGAATAAAGGGAGATGGGGAGAGGGTTCTTGCTGAAAATGCTCCACTTCTTTATCTGTTCCTGGACCAAAAGCTGCTGGAAAGTGTGTCTCAGAGTATATCTTGGTCCTTTTCCTGAAAAAGCTAAACTTGGAAGTGACTAGCAGGTCTAATTGTGCCGCTGTGGAATCCAAATTCTGGAAGGAGTCAAAAAGAAGTCTGGAGGTCTCTGGAGAAGGCTGATGGATGAAATCCAAGCCTCGCAAGGACCCAAAAAGCTGTCAGGGTGCCTGGGCAGCATGGAGCCAAGCTGGACGATGCATTCCAGATGGTTCGCCTGCCTTCCTTGGAGCTGGGGCCAGTTGGAGCTCCCCAGAGGACTCAGGGCAGCTGTCCAGATGGGAGGGACCAGGCTAAGGATCACTGTGGCAGGCTCTGAGTTAGAGGGAAGGGGCCTCCTCCTTTGTGTTGAGCATCTGGATATTGTTTTTCAAGCTATTAAAAACACTATTCTGCTAAATACAGCCAATTCATTTTTTAAAAAAGCATTTGGGGGACAATTCCAGGCCAAGAAGTTACCCCAAACAGAGCCAAATAATTTGGGCCTATATGACATGAGGAAGCTCAAGAGAAGGGGCTCTGAAACTTCCTAGTAGGTATTCAGTCACCACCACATTCCCACCACTCAGCTCCAGCCGTTAGCAATGACACCACCCACTTCAGACACTTCCAGGGCAATGCTAGGGCTGTGCAATTTATTTTACTGTTTGGTTTTGTTTTATTTTAGCCTGCGAAAAAATACACAAGGCAGATGTGGAAGATTTTCTTTCATGTTTGAGCCTTTCAGACTAGGTTACAGAAAATAAGCATGAGAAAGAGAAGAGACAAGAAGAGTATGTGAGAGAACGAAGAGAAGAAACAGATCCATGAGCCACTTGAAAGTTCCCAGTGGACTCTGTTTTGTGAATCCGATCTGACCATGATAAAATTCCTTACTGTGAAGAGCAAGCTGATTTGCCCTCAGGTGGCTGGATGGTCAGCTGAGTTCAATCAGATAAACAGCTGCTCCTTCTCCAAGGGACTGGGGTTGGGGGAGACAGGAGCCTTTGTCCCATGAGTGTCCATGTTGGGAAATCTTCTCTACCTTTAGGAAATACTGGCTTCCAGGCAGCAGGACCCAGGACTGGGGAGCTTCTGGTTTATCAGGAAAAAAGGACAATCATAAAGCAGCATGTGTTAGACAAAACCAAGGGAAAGGAAGTCCATAAAGTATTGACGGTATACAGTGAGGAGGGAACAAAGTAGGTTGGGGTTATTTGGAGGGGAAAAAGTTAAAAGAGAAACTCCTTTCCAATCCAGCAGTCATATGCAAGGAAAGTCCAGGTACAATCTTGCCCAATCTTCCTGTTTCTATCCTGGTGTTTTTGAACAGCACTTCAGTAAAATGATATTGGACACATACCAGAGGACTAAAATCTTATATATCCAATTAATCCTCTCAAGTTTTCTTGCTTGCACAATGGAAATGTCTTACGCTTTTCATGGTTTTAGTTACCCATGGTCAACTGAGATCTGAAAATATTAAGTGGAAAATTCCTGAAATGAGCAATTCATAAATTTTAAATTCCACATTATTCTGAAGAGCATGATAAAATATAGCACTGTGTACTCCATCCCTTCCAGGACATGAATCATCCCTATGTAAAGTGTATCCACATTGTATATGCTACCTTCTCATTAGTCTCTGAGCTGTTGTCTCAGTTATCAGACTGACTATTGGAGTACTATGTAATGCTGTAATAGGATTTGATGCTATTTTCAGTTTCAGGCATCCATGGTGGATCTTAGAACATATCCCACAAAGCTAAGGGGATCTACTTCGTATCTCCCAATGCTATAAGATACCAATGATGATTTAAAAAAAAAAAGCATGTTCCAAAAACTTTTATCCTAGTCCACACTGGAAGAAAATAATGTCATTCGGTACATAAATGTCTACTATGAATACATCATTACAAAAAAACAAATCATACATTGAAAACATGTAGCATTATACCACTGTGGGACATATCCACACATTACTAACTACTTAATTTATGTCCTTGGAAGTCGTGTGAGAGCATCCTTGTCCCCATTATTCAGAGACCTAATTTAGCCTTGATCTTCTTGGATGCCTTGGCATACAAATCTCTAACCTCCAGGTTCAGACTCTTGCCTGTCTTGTCAGGGCTTTTCTGAGTTTCCAAACAACTCCACCTCCCTGCTACATGCCAGAGTATTATTAATCAGTGCTGATCCTGCTTGTTGCTGCTCTGCTGTGAAATGCTAGCCTTGGTAAAGATTCAGTGTTGCTCTGTGCCTGTCAACATGGAGTAAGAACTCAGGCCTAACCTCTATCTTTATTTTACTGTAACTGAACATTGACAGATGCTCACCTCCCACAAACAGTTCTCAAAAACTCATTCACCTTGTGATATCATGATAACCTGCCAATCCTTCTGAAATAATATTGTTAGTGACAGGCCGCCAAGGAAATGACAAAATTTTTTTACCTCCAGATTTCAAGGAGAGTGTTTTGATAATGTTTTCTAGACCAGAAGAATTTCTCTGGACTAGCTGTTGCTTTCTCACTCAAATTTCTCAAGCAGTACAGATGAATGCCATTTTTCTATAATTCTTTTACATGGAACAATGCTAGTTGCCCTCATCATGCTAGTGCCTGGTGAATGACAGCTCTGCTTCACTGTGTAGTGTTATGTGCCTTCCCCCTGTGACTGGACTTCTCCCTTGTGAATCCTGCATTTCCATAATGTGGCCCAGGTTGGAGGAAGAAGCACAGGATCTCCCAGAGACACTTGAAATTGGCCCCAAATCACTCTGCCTAGGCGATAAATGCAATAGGTGCCTACAGTATAGGAAGATGCATCCCTGCATCTTCCTAAAACCACAGCTACCCTATTAGTTCCCTTTCCTTCAACTGCCTGTGAACCTTCCTGAAGAAGAGCCTTAGAAAGCAGATGTCTAGGAGCAACTCTGAGACAGAAACAGAAGCCCTTCAGGCTCCACTTCATTCATAGGGGTTTAGCCCAAACTTTCCAGCTTACTGCACTGAAGAAAACAAGCTCATCCTGTCACCAAAGTAACAGATGGAGGTAACTCTGATCAGGAGTGTCAAGGAAGACTCTTCAAAAGATTGCTGTTCCTCCCGGTAGCTTTCATAGCAGTGCCACATTGATGGGTCTGTCCACCTAGTGGCCTCCTCTTACTCTCAGAGTGTAAACACAAGAAGCCATAGACTCTGGGATCTGCTTATGAGATGTCTCAGCAGGCATCTGACCCGATTTGTATCTGCAGAGGTGAATCTGTCAAACCAAATTTTGGAGGGGAATTATGAGGCCGTTCTGGTCAAATCCATCTTGAAATCTAAGAGCTCAGGAAATTTGGCTGAAAAGAGAAAGACTTGTCCAAGAAGCTGTTATGAAGGCACACCCATCCTGCCCTGGTGGCTAGCTGCCAAAGTAGATTGGCTCCAGGTAAGTCACTGGCAAAGAAAAGAGTTCTTCTTGCTCTGCATCAGCAGCCTGTGCCTGGGTCAGGAGCACTAGAGCAAGGTTACAGTGTGGAACTGGAAGGATGCCAGCAGGCTCTTGTATCTGATTATATTCCTGGGACTCACAGGATTCTTCCACTCAATCTCCTGCTTCCAGGAGGCTTCTTTCTTGGCTTCTCTCCAGGTGCCTCAGTGATCTTCCACTTGATACCGAACAGCTATTTCTAACCTGTCTCTCTCCATATGTCCATCTATGACACTGTTGTGTCCTTTTTTCTTTTGCAGTACTGGGGCTGGAACACAGGGCATTGAGTGTGCTAGACAAGCACTCGACCACTGAGCTGCATCCCCAGTGAGTTTGCTGCATTTTTGGTTGATCCAGGCAATCACAGTCTTGGCTTTTCCCCCACCTTCTCGTGCCTACTGAGGAATTATATTACTACACAATAAGAACTCTAGATATAAGGTGTTCACATTTGTTGTTACCAAGAGTATCTTACTTCATTTCAATCTGTATACAATTCTGTCCAATCTTGTCAGGACACAACAGCTTTCTTTTCTGAGACTTTTTCTTCTTACTATTCATTTTGTCCTGGTAACTCTTAAAACTGTGTAGGGATGAATCATATTTCCCCCAGATGACAGCTGAGGACAATGTGTCTCTCCAGTGACATATTCAAGGGAGTCCAGAGTACTGGGAACAAGGTGACATGGGGATCCTGGTGTCCATGCTGGGGTTATTTCTACCTATCTTCCTTGTCTCATCTATTCAGTGTAGACATTAAATGTTAAAGTGCCTACTGTGTGCCATGGAAAAAGCAGGTTTCTTCCTACTCTTACCTCTCATAGCCCACTTACACAAACCACCTGTTGAACCATGCCAAACTAGCAGAGTTTTCCAGCTCTACACCTCTGTGCCTGCCCTGTCACTTGCATGAACTGCCCTCCCCCAGTTTTCTGCTTAATGAAACTTAATCATTCTTTAATCCCAAGTTCAACTATTCTCTCTTCTATATTTCCTCCCTTATTATTGCAGAAGGAGGTAATTCCTCTTGCTTGGAATGCAGTTAACAAGAAAAGAGCAACTGTGGGGCCCCCAACTACTGTCTTGGACAGCAGTGTTTAGGAGGTGCATTTTAATCCCCTCAAATAAAATGTGTGTTTAAAGAAACCAGAAACTATGTTTCATGCATTTATGTATTCCTCAGTCTTACATATAAGATTCATATTGAATCAGCGAGTGAGACTTGAGAAGGAAAAGTGGCTTCTCTAAGGTTTCATGCTGTTGCAACATGAATTGAGAACTCTTTACACCAAGCTAGGCTATGAGCAGTGCAGTTTCCACTAGCACTGGCCACTCTGGAGGCTACACATGGCTGTAAATAGACTAACATCCATGGTGAAATCTAATCCAATGTAGATCAAGTCATCAGAAAGAACAGTTATTTGAGTGGTTGGATTTGAAAATTTGACTTCCTGTGCTATTGGCTAACACAAAATGAATAGCTCTGTCTATGGGTGTGTATCAGTCAGTACTTACTTGAGAAACATTTAATATAAGATATACAAATATATAAGAATTTACAAGATTGGCTTACAGTGGCCACCCACACAGTCAGGTGTGGAAGAGTACAAAAGATCTGTCTGCATTCTGGAGATCCAAAGGATTCAGTCAAAGGCCTGAGTTCATTGTAGTATCCTGTGTGACTCCCTATCTGGAGGCCAAAGGGTCTGCAATGGAAGGTTGAAGGGTCTGTGCTAGGGGCAGAAGAGACTGCGCAGGAAGGCTGAAGATGACATCCAAGGTGAAGGCAAAGACTAGAGCTCTTCTGAAGAAACAGAAGTGAGTCTTCCTTCTTCATTGCCCCTTTATACCATTCAGGTGACAAGCTACCATAGTGTGGGTCTTCTATCTTCAGTAAATCCCCTCCACCACACTCAAACTATGCTGATCTAATTTAGTTGGGTGTTTGTTTCTCAAGTCGACACAATCACTTAATTATCACAAGGAACTCCCTCCTTCCATAAGCTTGTGTTCCATTCTCATTGTGAAGAGTAGGAGAATATAGATAGTAATCAGAAGGTGTCTTCACAGACCAAACAAAGAGGAAAATGAAGGAGTAACCAGGTGACACCTTCCTCCAATCATCTAGTCATCATTTCCATAAGCACTGTCTGCCCACGCTGGGCTAGCTGAAGTGCGTACAAAAATAACATAAATCACTATCCTCATAGAGCACCAACTTAGTGACCATCCATGCCCACTGCAAATAATTTAAGTAAAACTCTCAAATTTGAAGAATAATTTTTAGACTTCTTTTTGAATTAGCCAAAGAGCTGAATTCAGATTGGGACTCCAACCATCATTCTGTAGTGAAACATGCACAAAATCCGTACACTACATACCAAATCAACCTTATACAAAAATGTAACAAAATAGAGATGAACATGCTTCCTAGGAGCCTCTCAGGAACCACTTGGGATAGCAGTGGGAAGCTGAGGCTCCCAATGGGCTGCTCAAGTAACAAGGGATGGATGAATGGATGCTAACTCATTTGCTGGAGGTGTGATTAACTGCAGGGGTCATGTTCTGCTTGGTCACAGCTAAACTGTTCAAGACTACAGAAAAGAGGTTGATCTTATCCTTTCTCCCCTGTTCTTTTCAAGCTGTCTTAAATAAATAATATGCACGTATTTAAAGAATACAGGTTTGCAGCAATATCAAATTGTCCTTTTTTTTTTTTTTTTTTTTTTTTTGTACCAGAAATTGAACTCAGGACTTTGTACTTGCCAGGCAGGCACTTATGCCTGCTGAGCTACATCCCCAGCCCCCTAAATTGTCCTATGAAGGCAGCTGTCTGTCTTGGTCGGTCCTTCTTTATTTGTATCAATTTAGTTATCAAAAGGAATGAACCATTACTTGAGCAGTAGCAGAAGCCACAGTAGAACTCAGGAGTCTTAACCCAGGCTTGGGTTCCATACATTACTATTCCACTGCCAATAGCAATTCATTCTATGTGTTTATTTCTTAATAACAACTATCAGCATTACTCAAGTAACTTCCTCATCCAAATTAAGTGTTAGGATATTATTAAGTCAACAACATCAGTTTTCAGAAGAACATATTTCTCTGAAGTATAGAAGAGATTCAACAATCAAGCAAAGAACAAAAGCCTACATCCCACCAGACATTGTGCTAAGACGTTACAGTGTAAGACCTACTGTGTTTCATTCAGAAGACTACTCTGATAGACAAATCAAGAAACATCTAGTGAAAACAGAAAAAAAAGTATATTAGCTTTACAAATTATGGAACTGTCCAAAAAAGTTCTAACTCCCTTTAACAACTCATTATGAGTATTTTACCTATGCAGTTATCAAAATCCCTATGGCATTTATTTTGTTTGTGTCTTGGTATGATGTATTTATAACTCAAGAGTAAAGTAGTAGTTTTTTAGGTGTCTGAAACAACTTCTTTTAAAGTTCAAGGGCTCTGTCTCTCCTTTAAATTCCCTGATCATATAGTATAAAAGTTTGCATTTTCATAAAATGCATTCATGTTCCTATTCACTCTTCTACAGAACTTTACCTACGGCAGTAAGTCATCATTATCTCTGTTACTTCTGTGGACTTTCTAGATCTTTTTTGGTCCGTCATGCTTCTATTGATGTGCCAAAGAGTAGGCAATAAACATGGATGTAGCCAACCATATTCTGGTTGAAATCTGTATAGTTCTTAATAATAATTAGGTCAGTATTTTTTTTTTTTTTTTTTTTTTTTTTTTTTTTTTTTTTTTTTTTTTTTTTTTTTTTTTTTGCGGCACCGGGGATTGAACTCACAATCTCGCGCCTGCCAGGGCAGGCACTTAAGGCACTGAGCCAAACTCCCGGCCCTGATTTTTTGAGGCAGGGTCGCACTATGTAGCTCAGGCCGGCCTTACGCTCGCGTTGTAGCCCAAGCCGGCCTCGAACTCACAACACTCCGCCTATCTCAGCCTCCCGAGTGCTGGGATTACAGGCGTGCGCCACCACGCCCGGCTCAATCCATGTTTCTTATCCAGACAATTTCCTTACTGTATGATGCTCCTTATTGCAGAAACAAACAAAAGCCCCTATTGCCACAGACATCCACTTGGCATGTTCCTTTAAGACTACTTGTCTGCTACTGCATTTCCTTGCCTGATTTTGCTTTCTTAAAATAATGCACACATAAGCACTCATCTAGATGTTCAGAGCAACACACAAAGCAAAACAAAACATGGCATAACTCACCTTTCCTCTTGAAAAGAAACAACAAATCATGTCCTTTTACCCTGAAAACCCCCACTTTCCCTTTTAATCTGCTTCTGTTCCTTCACTAAACTGCATTTTCTCTTCTGGGCTGGGTTCTCATTTTTTGTTTGTTTGTTTGTTTTACATAGTAGATGTTTAAAATACAGCAAAAAGAAAGTGACTTTCACTCTCATGTAGCTAACATAATGAGGAGTAAATAGGCATTTTGAGCCAAATAAGGTTTAGCAATTAACAGTATCTTTGTGTAGAAAACTTAAAAATATACCTGTTGACATTATCATATTTTACAAGTGCCAACTGTAAAAACTCACACTGAATAATAACTACGTTAAGACTAGACCCTACAATATTGGGCATGATTTACTTTAATGGTTTGCGCATAAGAAATAGTAAATACTTGATGGGTCTTTACCGTGAAGAGTATATGAGAAATGTTGCACCAACCCATGGATTGTGTTTCTTAATGCAGAAGTCAGGTGAAAGTTTAGTTAGCTATATGATTGTTTTTGATGGGTGGATGAAAAGCATGTGGAAGATGGGTGAGGAATAAGAAGTAGTATATTCATGAGTTTAAGTTTTTAGGGGACAATAATCCTTTGGAACCATCTAGATGGTCTGTGGGCCAGTATTCTATAAAATTTATATGAATATCTGATAGCAGTACACATACAATTAATGAGCTTTAGAAAATGGTACATTTTAATGTTTCATTTGTAATGTTTCACATATTCAAAACGAGCATTTATATCTATTTTTGAGAGAGAGAGAAACAGAGAGACAGAGAGAGACAGAGAGAACTGAAAGTAGTGGGTGATCAAGGGGGTCTTTAATCTTTCACTGAACTGATCCACTGTAAGTACATTCAGTCTAGTTCAGAGAATCATCTTTGGCCTAGAACTCCTCATAGGAATCCTATACTGAGTTTTCACCCTGAATTTTCTAGTGATGAGTTCAGTGCCAACAGGGTTGTGCAGAGATGTAGATGGGATACTCATCTTTACCAGATCAGGCACTGTGTAGACGGAATCACATTTCATTGAATTCACAGTGGACACAAAATTCACAAGGACATGTGCTGATTGAAACACAGGAAGAAGATTGTTTAATCTAATACTAAAATATTTATTTAGTCAATGACTCAGAACTCATCCTCACACCAGTCTGGAAAGATAAGTCAAATAAAGAATGTTTTCTTTTCTGCCTTAAATGTCTGTATTAAAGCCAGGTGTGGTGGTGTACACCTATAATCCCAGCACTCAGGAGGCTGAGGCAGGAGGATCACCATGAGTTTGAGGCCAGCCTGGGCTATGCAGTGAGTTCAAGGCTAACTCAGACTACACAGCGAGATCTTATCTCAAAAAAAAAAAAAAAAAAAAAAACGATGTCACTTCATTAGACAGTACTATATCAGTTGTGAGTTTTAGAGAACTCGGATTTATTTTTATAGTACACTCATGAACTGAATATGAGGTCACACAAAAACTAGGGTTTTGTTCCTTGATAACATTATTAAAGTCCCTACCAGAAGCTGCTTGCTATTAATTAAAATCCTGTTGAAAAGGTGAATGAATAAAAATCAACTGTCTTTCCCAGCTGACTTGATTTTTGGAGAAGGCTGAAGAAATAGACACGTGACCTGTGGTTTGAGAAACGCCCAAATAAATTCCCCCAGCACATCTAGATCCAAATTTGGCCTACAGAGGCCTGTAGTTTCTCCTTCAAAGGTACCATGGACTATGGGAAGATTCATATGCATCTGTCCCTGATTCGGTCTCCAAAAGTCAATATACTGCCCTGTCCTCAGGCTGCTTTAATTGTCTCCAAGCAGCTCATAAAGATTCTTAAAGACCCTACAGAATTTTTAAATTCCTCCAGCTCTTATTTACAAGATTCTTTGATTACTGTTCACAGACTTTTGGTTCAGAATGAGAACGTATAGGATGTAGAGCCTCTTCCAGAAATGTTCATCAGTTTCCACTTGCTACTTAGGAATAGGAAGGCTCTATTTTCTTAAAGCAAATGTCTACATGAAGCATATAATCCTCTAAGAGATTTAGTAAGACCTATCAAATTTAAAAATGAGAAGAGAATTCTGAAAAGATAGCAGAGTAGGAGGCATTTTTTTTTTAATTCCTTCACAAAAAGAGTACTTAGATATGAACACCAAAATTTCTTGGAAATATTTATGGTAAAGCTAGGTGACAAAGTGTCTCCATAAATTTCAGAACCCTAGCAGAAGGAGACAGCCACAAGACCTGTGTGCCATCACCACCTATGGAGGAAGAAGGAGAGGGAAGGGATAATGTATCTAAAAGATCAGGGAACAACAAAACCCCCAAATAACCAAGATATTCACTGGAAAGCACATGGTGGAGGGGCAGTGTGACACAGGGGAGAAGAATAAGAATAAGGAAATTTTAAAAAGCCAACCATCTTTTAAAATACTTCACAAAAGCTACAAAACAGGGACTCTGTGAAGTTAGCTTTTTTGACTTCTGAGTCATGGCTTTTAACTAAGCCATCCCTCCTTCTGAAAGTTCAGGAAAACTAATTTTTACATAAACGATAGAAAAGGATCAAGATCAGGTCCCACAGAATCACTATTTGATAAAAGAGAATAAGAATAAAGCAAGTCTTCAAACAAAGTCAGGAGTATAACTTATTTCAAAATTAAATGAAAGATATTAGGAAAAGATAAAATAAATCCTAATTGGATATACTTGGAACTAAAGGGACAGAATTTAGGAAAGAATTAGACATTTTTCTAAAAATCAATTTGGAAATTAAGCTAGAAGAAATGCAAGAGTGAAAACTACAAGTATTTTAAGATATAAAATTTAAAAGGAAATAAAATCTTTTAGAAATCTATGTGAAATTAAAAAAAAGAATTTAAAAGATTCAAGAGAAAGTAACAAACATTGATGGTAGACTAAGAAGACCCAACATACAGTAATAGGAAACTCTGGAGAAGAAACTCAGGGCAAGGGAACAGCATATTTCTGAAAATATTCACAAAACTCTCCTGCAATTAAAACAGATACATGTAGGACAGACAGAGTACACAATGTACCCTAGAATTTTGACTTAGAGTGATGAACTAAGTCATATTCTAGTAAAATTACTGAATTTTAAGAAAATGAGTAAGTCCTTTGGGCATATAGCTTTAAAATACAGTGACTTACATGGGAAAGAAAATTAGTTTAGATACTTCAACAACAGCATTTATATATCTGAAGAAAGTAACAATTAAGATTCACAAGAAAATATAAGCCAAGTGTCTTATATGCAGGAAAAATGACTTACGGGTACAAAAGGATACAGACTATTATCAACATGTAAGAACTTGGGGAATTTTGTTCCTGTGAATCCTTTCCACTGCAAAGGCCTAGGAGCCAGGACCAACACAGTAGTGGTGAATGTACTTTTATGCCTAAATTTAAGTGTTGAAATATTATTTCCCACTGAAAGAAACCATGGCTTGTTGGAAAAATGGCATATTCCAAGTTTGCAGTATGAGGTGTACAAAGTGAGCCTGGAATATCTGGTTCTGTCAGCAAGAAAGCTATCAAGGACCTTGGGTCATATTACAAGGATTCAAATGCTAATGGAAGACTTCTCATGAGCCAAAGATGGGACAGACACAGCTGCAATAAACACAATGATTGCAACAGCTCAAACCTATAACACATGTTAAATATATGAGTTCAGGATAACTAAACTAAAGTTTCCCTCATAGGATGGTGGGAATTATTTATTATCTTGAAAACTGGTAAGTACAGAAAAAATCAGCTATTACTTTGCCTTTCCTTTTTGAATCGTATTGCTAATTAAACACCAAATTAGATAAGGGAAAGTATCTTTTTATAGAACTATCCTAACTAGCTAATGAAGAAGAAAGAAGAGAATTAAAATATTTTAAAGCCCATGATAAATTAACAGATCTAGGCTTTGGGCATCAATATCTACTACCAAGTCACAAAGGGAGACAATGGGACATCTAGATGCTTCTGATGCCCCACCCTTCATTGTCTTCCCAAGGAGATCAAACCAAGTCTCATGAAGCTTCCAAATCTCACTACCACTGTGTGGGAAATACGGAGAGCACAGGAGCATGTTGAGCCATATCAGGAATAAACAATCAACATAATCCATATTGTTGGTCAAATACTGGGTTCTTCAGCAGATAGACTGTATGGGAAAAAAAAGTTTAGAGGGGAAAACTACGTTTAAAGAGATTTGAAAGACATACTAAAGTTTTTTTTTTTAATGGACAAAACTAAACTAGTAGTTAGGCGTGCTAATTGGTTAGAAAAACCGTAAAATAACAGAAGTGATTTCTAAAGTCAGTATAGGCCAGGAATGGTGGCCCACACCTGCTATCCCAGCTATTCACGGGGCTGATGCAGGAGGAACACAAGTTCAATTCTAGCTTAAGAAACTTGGAGAGACCTTGTTTAACAAATAAAAAATAAAAAATAGAAGCAGTGGAGATGTAGATCAACGCTGGAATATTTGTCTAGCATGGAAGAGGCCCTGGCTTCAATCTCCAGTATTATCAACAAGCAACAAATAGAATCAATATAGTAGTTACTTTAGGGAAGAAGGAGACATTTGTGAACATCACAGACTACATGGAGGGCTTCTGATGCAGTAACAAAAGCCCTGTTTCTTGGTCTGGGTGACGATTAAAATAATGCTATCTTACAACAATCTACTAAGCCCTCCAGGTGTGGTGGTGTACACCTATAATCCCAGCACTCAGGAGCCCTATCTTATAACCATCTACTAAGCTAAACTTTATTTGGCTCAAACCCTAAGTTTGACTTATAATACAACGAGGCTTTAAAATTAACAATGTGCATATATATCCTTTGGCCTAACAATACAACTGCTATGAATCTGTCTATAAGATGAATTCATCCAAATACACAAAGATAGGTTCTTCTAGTACAGCACAGCATCTTTTTTTTTTTTTTTTTGTACTGGGAATCAAACTCAGGACCTTGTCCTCACCAGGCAGGTGCTGTGCTGCTGAGCTATATCCCCAGCCAGCACAATTTTTAATAGCTAAGGAAGTCAGGGTAGTGAAGGTGGAAATAAATGTCTATTAGATGAAGAATCTTAAATAAATCATGGTACAGCTGCACATTGGAATATTACATAGCCAAGAAAAACTGAAAACATCTTTGGGTTTTCAAACATATTATCAAGGATAAAAAGAACACACTATAGAATATTATTTTGATATCAATGTTAAAAAGAAAAATACATGTTTTATTTGTATTGAAAATATTTAGAAGACTATCTAAGAAACTGTTACACTTACTACCTCCTGAGGTGAGGTAGAATTGGAGATGGGGCCAAAGGAAGTAAATTTACTTGTCCCTTTTTATTTGTCTTTTAGTTTCATAATTTTTAAATATTGTAAATTTCAGGCTTAAATTTTTTTTTAAATTATGGCCTTAAAAAATAAAATAAAATAAAAAATTATGGTCTTTCACAGTCATCTCAGACAATGAAGGGAGTAAAAAATTGTATTAAAGGAGAAAAGAACTTTCTCTTTTAATAACAAAATGGAGTCAGCACCTTTTTATTAGATCATTACAAAGTAGATAAAGGCTGGGACTGCTTTGGAAACCCCAAGTCTTAACAATCTCTTCTTCTGCTCTTGGATACATATGCAAGTATTTCAGATGCTTGGTTTTGGAAGATTTATTTAACTATCGTGGTGTATCTGTTGTATACAGGTCAAACCATAGTAGGCTCAGGATACAACAAGCAACATGGCAGATAAAGTTCCTGCCCTCATAGAGTAGACAGTCCACTTAAACACGGGAATGAAAATTTCTTTCATTGGTTAAAGTAATTTTCTTATTAGCTAAGATGGTCTGGACTTCTCTGGCATAGGAATCATGCAAGTAAACAAAACCCTTTGGTGATAAATACAAGGGACACACACCATATAGATTTTTAGAGCATTTTTCTACATTTTTAACAATTTTAACAATAACAATATTTGATTATTTTATGCTGTAAAATTAAGGTTGATGTGATGGGCAGCCTTGAGGATGATTATGATTCTCAGTAATAGTTCCCCAGCATTCACACCCATATAAGATCTCTTCCTCTTAAGTGTAAGCTAGTCCCAGTGACTTGATTCTAATAAGTAAACCACAGAAAAAGTGACGGGATGTCAATTCTGAGATTAGGTTGCAAAAGATTATTAAACTTCTATCTTTCTTGCACACTCACTTGCTGGGAAAGAGGCTGACTGCAATACATTGGGAGTTGGGGAGAGGCCCTTATGGTTTACGGCCTCTGGCTAACAACCAGTGAGGAGCTGAGGTCTTCAATCCAACAGCCTACGGAGGATTGAAAGCCTGCACGAGATAGGAGATGGATCCTGTGACAGCTGGACCCTTGGGATAACTGTAATACCCCAGCTGACACCTTGATTGCAATTGCTCAGTGCTCAGCAAGAGCACTAGCTGAACTGCACCTAGATTCCTGGCAGAAAGGAACTAGAATGTTGTCATCTTAAGCTTTAAGGCTTGAGTTATTTGTTACACAGCAACTTACAGAACTAAGATGGTTGACGAGGCCATCATTACCATCCCCCCTGTTTTAAGAGTAGAAAAATTTACTGGAGAAAAGGAATGGGGAATAGGAATAGCTCCAGAGAGACAGGAGGGGTCATGAATGGGTTGCCTCATTATTCCCCTTTGGAAGTAGACCACACAAGGGTAGCTACTTGTCTTTGAGAGTGTTACCTGGCACACAGGTCAGATGTGGCAAGGCTGTGGTGCCCCTTTGCTTCCTTTCAACTTTTTTTCAATGAGATGATCTTATCTCTGAAGACTCTTGGTCAAAATTTACCTTTTCTGGCCTGTTATGGTTGATACATTGTGTCAACATGAGAAGTTTAGAAGTTTCACAGACTCAGCAGGGGGTCAGAGTCCTTACTTTATAAACATCCAGAGCCTGTGCAAGAGGAGGGCATGGAGGTAGTGCCCTGGGGGGTGGTAGCCTGCTTACAATATAAGGGAGAAAGAGAGACTTGTTCTTTCCCCCTTTTCCTCTTGCTGCTTTTACTGTCTTCTGCTACCTTGAAGTGTTGCCCCTGTGCCATGTCACCCTGCTTTGGAGTCAGCTGGTTATGGACTGAAACCTTTCCTTCCTTCATTTTGGGTGTCAGGTATTTTGTCTCAGCGACTAGAGAAAAGTAACCAAGACACCACCCAAAAGCTTTTTTATTTCCTTTTTTGGTAATGAGTTTTTTTCAACCTTGTGCTTTATTAGAAAATTTTAATTTGAAAGCAATTTTGGTGAGAATCATCCTGGACTCTGATTTATTATTTTATTTGCTTATAATTATCTTCTATGCACCTCTGCCTTCCTTTACTGTCTGTATTTCTTTACCTTTCCATAGAGCCTTTTTTCATCCTGCTTTTGGCTGGAGAATAAGGGTCAGCTTGAGTAAGACCTTGTGTTGTTTCCATTTTCAACATTTTCTTTTTTGGCTAGAACTACATTTTTAAAATATTAAGGTCATTGCTCTGAACGCTTTGCATAACTTCCTTCTGTTTCCTGTTGAATGAAGAGATACTTTAAGAAATACATCATGTGATTACTTTTAGGGATTTCTATTGGGAGAAGATTACTTGCATTATTTTTTGTAGAAATTTCAGATTAGTTAGTTCATTGAAAGACGTGGGTAATCCAAACTTAGGATTGAATTAGAGGGCGAACCCCTCCCTGCCCACCAGTGGGCTCATTTCCTTGGCTAAGAGAATTTAAAAGGATCAGAGTAAAGGAAAGATTTTTGGGTACCATTCTAATTTTCCCCTCAAGTTCTGAGAAGTTTGGTATGAAATACAAAGTGATCTGCAGGTTATTTTGACTTAATCAAGAACATAGGTTCTCCAAATTACTCAAAAGAAGGAGAGGTAGAAGAAGGAGACAGCGGGAGACGGGAAGGGGGAAGAGTAGGGAGAAGAAAAGGAAGAAATAAAAAGGAATAACAAAGCAAACAATACATTGCTTTTCCTCCTAAAATATTTAATAAGAGAAGCAAGTCACAGCAGAAAAATAGCTTTAAAGGAACATGGCAATTACTTATGTCTTCTACCAAAAAGGAATAGATACAGGAGATAATGTTAAATAAATGCTTTCAGAGATCAAAAAAGCTGTCATTTCCTATCCTAGGCATTCATTTGCACTGAATGAATCCCTTTCCAGTTGTAGCAGCCTTATATTACAACATATCCTTCAGCATCAAACCACAGCAACAACATCAGTAAATACAATTGTTTAATAGATATTTAAATTTTTGTTTTGTTTTACCACCAACTCCAAAAAGAGACATGGCCTCAGAGAATTACAGACCAAAGACCAGGTCTTCTTGTCATGTGGTGTGACTCTATATTGCTCCTCTGGTATCAAATAGATGTCACTGAGCATGAAAAATAGTCCTTTCCGACTCTGAAAAAATTATTTAGAGACATAGGAAAGCACATATGATGGATTTTGAAGTATCAACAGTCTTTCTTAATAGAACATGCCCTGTGGGAAAACATGGAGCCCAGAAAGAGCTGGTATGGGGGAAAAGAGAACAAAAATGACAGGTTTCTCCCCATGTGTGGGCTCCCTTTGGCGCTGGACAGCGCCTCCCTGTGTACTTCTCACTAACTCACAAGTCAAACCTCCCGCTTTTTGCGCAGGCGCAAAGGCTCCTCCAATCAGCTGTCAATACATCATTCCGCCAGCCCCTTTAACTTCGCCCCCTGTCAAATTCCAAACAAAGTCCATCATTTTTTCCTGAAGCTTCCAGAGAGTGCCTGCCTCCCTTCGACAGCCCTCCCCTACCCTCAATAAAGGCCTTTTCTCTTCTGCTCTCTCTCTCTTTTTTCTCTCTGACTCCACAGAAGACAAAACAAAAAATGCTGACAGAAGTCAACCCTTTGTGTATTCAACCCCAACAAGAAGATTCATTCGCGCTTAGTTTCAATAAATAATAGACACAAATTAAATAGACTAATGATCATCTCACCACGATAGTACCTTAACATATTTAAAGTATGGTAATTCCATTTAATCTTGGAACCCCAATCTCACTGGACTGTTGGAAATTGAACACTGACATTTAGAGGGTTCTGGCAGGGACTAGGTATCTTCAGAAGGACCAGAACAACTGGCAGCTCTTCTTATCACCAGACTACATAGATGAATTCCAAATGTAGGGTCTTTTGTGATTCATCCCTCTGCTGTTTTCTAGAATAGAAGAACTTTGGCAAAAATTGCAGCCTCCTGGAGGCATACCTGGAGGATGCTGCCAATATGCCCTTGCTGTTTCTGGAATTTCAGATCTTTCTAATTTGGGAAAATACAGCTCTCTTCAAACCTGAGTCTTCTTTTATCCTCAAATCCTGTTCTTCATTGACAAATAAGGCAGGGAAATTCAGTGACAAACCTCCTCTGGGGCAAAGACACAGAGAATCAGCTAGAATGGAAAAGGGGAGAGAAGAGAGAACATAAACATATACTGCAAAAATTTTTCTCAGAAATGTCTTCTAAAATGAAATTCCTTCCATTTTGGTGCTCATTTTAAGGTTGAGGCCACCAAGACATGGGCATAATGACCAACACACACAACTAGTTAAAGACAGGGTTGGCTCTTTCTACTATATCATAGTGCCTCTTCATTTTTCTAATTTCCAACCTCTGTTCTAGTCTAAATCTGCCTTTTTCGCTGAGACTTCAGTTTCTGTACCAAGAGTTTTAGACAAATTTAGAATCATTTTTTAAAACATGTTGATCCACTCAGAGTTGACTTGCTTGTGATAACAATAATTATTCCATTCTGGGACACAACCAGCAGGATGAGGATTCGGGAGTAAATCATACTATGTTCCATTCTTCCTGACAAAGTCCCAGAGCTCTAGCCAATCCTTCCTGTGGCAATGACACATAGGGACTGGGTGTTTGTGTGCAGTTGAGTCTCGGGTCTTTCTCATCATCAGCTGACAAAGCCATGTCTCTCTCCCATAGTCTCTGTTATTCTCATTTTGAGAATAATCATTACTGCAGCAACATGTTCCAATGCCAAGCACAGGAATGCCCTTGGGCTTTCTAGTTATTTCATATAGTATAGGCTGAGTCTAAAACTTTCTCATACTCTTTCTTCTAATAATGAACTTCAAGAGAACAGAATGTCCCATGGAGATTTATAACTCAGGCACACAATACAGGTATTGGCTAACTTGGTTAGACATAATCAACTGCTTTTTTTCAGACAATCTGGCAGAAAAGATTTGGATTGTTGTGGGAGTTACATGAACCCTTCCAACACTTTTCTGTTCAGTCCATTAATCAGCAGAATAGCCAAGGGAACACAGTATTTCATTGCATCATAGAAAGGTCTGTGACTGTGAACGGGAATAAATTTCTGTCACTCCAGTTCTGATTGATTAATGCTGAAGTCATTGCTAAATAATGATTACCAGTCCCCAAATTCACAAACGACTCTGTGGATGAATAAGACCTAAGTGAAACAAAGTCTGTGAACACAGACTCTTCTTGTAGTGGAGGGCAGAGGTGTGGCAATGGTGAGGGGCAGGGATGAAACATGAGATATGGCTAAAACAGTGAAGAGAATACTATCACAGAATGGGACCTTGAGGTCTTCCCTGCTGAATGCTGCCGTTTCCCTTCTGCACTCTGCTGCTTATGACCGTCTCTGCATTCACCACCTCTTCACAGTCAGGTTACTCTGACCTTGTCACCAACAGTTCCTATCTTATACACCCACAACACCCACAACCCCTCCTCCCATGTTTCACTGCCTTCTCAAATGACTTTAAACTTCCTCTCTTTTAAGCCTTTACTACCATAGTTCTCCAGCTCTCAATTACTCCACTTACTTGTATATTCCATGTCTCTGTCTCTGTCTCTCTCGCTCAATGGCTCCCATGTCCAGGAATGCTTCTGTGTATACAGAGAACATTCTACTTACATACAAGTTAGGTGACCTTTCCAAAAATGTTTAGTGTATTCTATTAATCCTGGACACAGAGTAGGTAGGCTATTAGAGTGCAAGAATGCTTGAACAGTGTAAGATTTAAATATTGATTTTCTGTTTGTGGTTCTTTGAGACACATTCAAATAACTAATGGCAAAGATTTTTTAAAAAGTTTTAAGTAAGGTCTGGTTGCTCTACTGTCATCACTGTTGAATGCCGTGTCTTGGTAGCTTTCCACTTGATAGAAGATGTTTCCTAAAAATGCACTTTTGTGAAGTCTCTATAGAACCAGTCTACAATGGCCCAAATCATGATTAAAACTCTTACTGTCTCCTCTTTTTGGTTCTGTGTTTCCATTTGTTGGAAATATATCTGCCTGTCAATATTGGATAGAGGTGCACCTTTTGGATACTACAAACTCAGTGTTTCACTTCAGGAATGCCAGCATTTATAATTTTTAAACCTCCAACTTTCAAAAAATGGAAGCCATTGAACTACATTGCATTTTAAAGTAGAAATGGCTAACTTACATAGCTAGAGATTTCTATAAAGTAGGACTGGCAATACTGTTATTTATACTTTTCTTAAATTTATGCCCCCAAAATGGGCTCCTCCTAACTTTATACCTGTGTACCAGTCTCAACCTGTTTGTAATCTATTTTCTAACTTCAAACCACTTTGGTTTTTGCTCCAGAAATTCTGAATGATTATTATGATACAGAAATTTATAGGAGTTTAAACTGAAACGAAATGTTTTGAAACTCAGGTAGACATAAATTATTCTTATTACTGTGAAGAAAAGACTTTTAGTTGCAACATCTCTTACTGGAAAGTTTTTTAATTTTCTAGATATGACTCGTAAAGATTCATGAGTTAGAATTTCACAAGGGAAAAATCATTTTGGTGAAAACTTCTGAATGTAAAACAGAAAATCACAAAAGCAATTAGGTGAACTTCTCCAGAAATCATCTACTAATTGAATTGAGCAAATGAAACCCACTAAACTTGTGGAAATCAAACATGCATGTTTATCATTTGGTTTCTGATACGGAGTTCTTTTTATTTTCCTATGGGTTGTAGAACCCATTATTTTGAAAGCATACTATTCTAAGTTGGATATCAATGACCTGATCCCAGTAATACAGTACAGAGGGCACTGGGTAGAAACCTGATAGCTTTGGTTTTACTCTTACCATGCTACATACTTACTAGGTTTATGACTATGATCATGTCTTATTGATACTCTGGACATCTGTTTTTTAATCTGGCCATCGGGAATAAGAAATACCTGATCTCCTTGCCTCTTAATTATTGTGAGGATCAGATAAGGTCCTAGTTGTAAGAACACTTTGAAACTATAAAACTATAGAATATAAGACATTCTATTCATTATTACCTCAGGATGCCTCTCAAATTACATTGCCTCAAATTTATTATTTAGGAAAAGTACAAACTTGAATGCCATATGGAGTCCTTGTTGACACTGCAGATGTTGTTTAATTTTAGAATCTAAAAGAACAAAAGAATAAAAACACTACCAGGCAAATCAGCCTCTCTTTAGCTTTTTCTTCGAAATCTCCTATTATCCAAATAACAAACTAAAAATGGCAGGCTAAATATTAGAGAAAATTACATCATTTGAAGCATTGAAATTCTGTATATTCAAGCCCTTTTGCAGAACATGAATTTATTCCCCCCTCAAAGCACACTACCAATGAATTTAATGCTATAAGATTAATTATTACTTTTTTGCAGAATAAGTGAAAGGATCTAAAATTTAAACTTTAACTTTGAATAACACAATCAGGGGAAACATTAAAATCTCAGAAGGACCACAAAAAGATCTGAAATCCATTTACATGTCCAGAGTCTTTCTTGAACTAATGGAAAAAGGAAATAAAAGCTCAGTAAGTCTTGGGATCTGATTCTGAAGATCTGGTCATATTTATAAGACAGAATTTCTCTGCAAAAGAACAGGTGTGACAAATGTACACATGCTTATGACAACTGCTTTTATGGTTCCAATCATTTGGAAGACCTGTTCTGCTCTTGTGTGCCACCTGTATAAGACATCTCTCTTCAACTTGTCAAGTCTCCCTCTCTCTGCTTACACAAGCATAAACAAGAGGTAGGTGTTTCTGTAAAATATATAGATGGCATCTGTCACTTTATCTTTTGTTTGCATACCACCCACTCAAAGAACATATACTAGAACAAGCTGAGCATTTTGTGTTTTAAAATTGAAAAAAAATTGTGCAAGCATAATGGATACGGGGTAACAAAGAAAACCTCATAGCAATTAGATTACCTAAGGCAGTTTAAAATGGCCCAGTTGGTATTCTGAGCCTATACTTTTAATGCCATTTTCCAGAGAATAATTTGGTTTCAAAACTGCCACATACCTGTTAGGGCCTTAAGCCAGTGACAGTGTCACCCTAATTAAAAATTATTTTTTGAACAGAGGCTATAAATGTTTTGCTTATAAAAACTTGTTCTTCAGCAAGGCATAATAACACATGCCTGTAATCCCAGTGTTCTAGGAGGCTGAGAAGGAAAATCACAAATTCAAGCAAGCCTGGGTGATTTAGTGACTTAGTGTGATCCTGTTTCAAAATAAATAAATAAACAAGTAAGTGATAGGGATGCAGCTCATTGTGAAAGCCTTAGGTTCAATCCCCAATACTGCCAAAAAACAAGCAAACCAGAAGAAAAGCACCTTGTTTGTCTAAAGGAGATAAGAATTGCAGAAGATATTTTAACCTTTACTTTAGTGATGTAGTAGATACTATATTGTGATAGTTAACTGTGTCAACTTGAGTAAGAAACTTCCAACTTAATTGACTCAGCATGGTTCTAGGTGTGGAAGAGCCACCCTGGGGGAGTGTCATCAGAATGGTATAAAGGAGAAACGAAGAGGGGAGGCTCTCTTTTGTTTCTTCCAATGAGCTCCAGTCTTCACCTTCATTTTGGACATGGTGTTCAGCCCTCCAGTGCAGTCTTCAGCCTCCAATGCAGACCATTTGGCCTCCTGATACGGGCTTTCAGGGGACACTACAGTGAGCTCCAGGTCTTCAACTGGATCCTTTGGCTGTCCAGCACACAGGCAGCCCTTTTGCGCTCTTCCACACTTGACTCTGTGTGCAGCCACTGTAAGCCAATCTTGTAAGTTCTTACATATTTGTGTCTCTTGCATTACATCTATTTCTTTAATAAATACTGACTGATACATATATATTTTGAAGTTTACTCTCGTGTGGTTAGAAATAATAAAAGTAAATCCTAAGGGTAGGTTATATAGTGCTGCTTGTTTTGGATGAAGTCTAGACTTTTTAGCATTAAGGAAATATTAACCAGCCCCTCCCCAGTCTGGCTCATAGGGTACCTCTTAGTACAAAAGGCATAATAAGATGAGTGCAACTTTATTTTATGTCACACAATTTTCTCAAGCAATGCAAAACTTAAACCCTCTAAATATTCTTCCTGTGTAAACTTTGGATCAGTCCAGATAGCTACAGACTTAAACCAGAAATGGATTCAAATAGCTTCATTCACTGCTGAAAGTGAACTGGAATTGACCCCTGGACATAGGGCCTTACTCCTCTCAGGTTGCCATGGATTTAAGTATAGATCCAGGGAGTGCTTGGGGGAAAGGGAGGAGAACTCTGGCTTGATAGTTAGTCCACAGGAATGCTGCTATGGTAGCATTGTTCTTACCAAGTATAGAGGAATCTGGGAATTAACTAGGATATTGTCAATTTCAAACCATGAGAACAACATAATTTCAGTGTGAAGATATCGAATCAATTAAAATTGTCTGTAATTTACATTAGCTTAATCAAAAAGGTAACTTTATTGGTCTACAAAACTGAATAATTTAAATTATCTGGTTCAGGTGAAGCTTGATCCAGGGATCAAAGAGTTTGGCTAAGGACATGACTTTCCCATTTGCATTTTTCAATTTTGCATCTTCAATATTCATTCTGTTAGATATTTCTCTATTAAGCATCTTCAATATTAGTACTGTCCCATGTGTGCGTGAGCGTGTGTTACTGTGGATAGAGTTATATCCTCAGCCCCCCTTTAAATTTTTTTTTTTTTATTTTTAGACAGGGTCTCACTAAACTGCTAAGTATCCAGACTGGGTTCAAGCTTGCAATCCTCCTGCCTCAGAGTGCCGGGATTACAGGTGTGTGCCACCATTCCCAGCTAGTTCTACTCTAAAGCAAGCTCTCACTTTGTGTGCTGAAATGGATGCAAATTGCTCCAGAACTAAGCCCAAATCCAGAGATGACATTTTCTAGTGGGTTTAGAATCAATTACTGTGGCCACAGAAATAGGAAATACAAGATGGTCTAGACCTTGATCACATGCTTCACCCCTGAGGCATGGAGATGGGGGAAGGGGACATCACTGCCGTCCCAAAGGCAATGAACTAAGAGTAGAGGAGGTCAGAAGTTCCCAGAAAAAAATGAGAGTATAATCACTAATCTGATGTTCTCTACAGATACTAGGGGACCAGGAGGACAGATAATTTCAAGTATCATTTTTTCACTTAGAAGGAATTGATGATATATAGTATCTAAGGTTAGAGTTCACATCTTGGCAAATAAGAGGAAAAAAATGGCCAAAAATCAGACTGTGGACTCTTTCAGTGCAATTAAAAAAAAAAAATGGAAGACAGTTTCAACTAGAGCTAGGATTCAATACTGTTCAGAGTTCTACAATTTGTAGACTGTAAACAATCTACAATTGTAAACAGTTTTACAATTTGTAGATTTGGTGAGGACGAGCAAAAGCTTTCTGAATGGTTATTTGCTACACCTTGTTAATTTCATGTTTTATTTTTAAAGTTTCTCTTATGCTTTAATCAAACAAGCAAACAAGAAAACAAGAACTCTTCACACACATGTGGAACAGAACCAAAGAGAAGTTCAATGTGGAAAGATAATTTGATTTCCTAAGAATGATAGGAGTGTAGCTGGGGTAGCTTCCTAAGATATAAATTTTTTTAAAGCAGCAGTCCTCAATGCTACATCACTCATTAATATTTCTATACTTTAATATATTCTCCTAAAAAAACTCACATTAAGAGTCCTAGGATTCTTCTTTCATATATCTGGAATCTAACAGACAAAAAAGGTTTTCTCAGGGCTGGGGGATCTAGAGTAAGGTGGAATATTAACTACATGGCCTACCTGTAAAGCACATTTATAATAGCCTATCAAGTCAGTAAACCTGTTTTCCAAAAGCAGCATGAGAAAATAAAGAATTGCTAAGGGAAATGAGAAGGAATGTTAATAGAAGGTCAAAGGGTATCTGACCTTAGGCCAAGGGCAGCCCTTGAGTTGTCTGGGTCAAAGTTCATCTTACAAATTCTCAAACTCCAAACTCATCATCTCTATTCAGAAGGCTTCTGTATGATGAATTAAGAAAATTCAGGTATTTATAGAACCTATAATTCATTGACTCAGGCAGAATCAAGCAATTCTCTGGGGTTTTTTCTTTTTTTCTTTCTTTTTAAAACCATCATTCCAAGTATTGTTAGTTGCAGGAGAGGCAGATAAGATGCAAAAAAAAAAAAAAAAATCCTTACTGAAAAAAATACTAAGATAAAATTTTCAGGCCAAGAATGAGGAACTACCCTTCACGGAATGTGAAATTTAATCCCTGAAAATTTGAGGTTCTAATTTGAAAACCTGGTCACATCACTGTAGAATATTCCTTTGAAAGATTTTGTTAAAGTTGTGGAAGACTTCTGGGAATTTATCCTAAGGATATTCTTGTTTACATACATGCCAGGTTATTCATTACAGGATTGTTTGTAATAAATAGCAAAGATTGGAAACAACTCAAAAGTCCATCAATGGGAGAATGGTTAAATAACTATGCCATATCCTGCATTGTAATGCTGTGCAGCTGTTTGTAAGAATGAGGAAGCTGTGTCAGTGCTGATATGAACGCTATCCAAGATTCATTGCTAAATGGAAAAGCAAGAAACAGATCAAAGAATGCAAGATGCAACCTTTTCTGTAAGAAATGGAAAATAAGGTATAAGAATTGTTTGTATTCACTTAAAGAAACAGGAAAGATACACAGAGAAACCAATATAATTAGTCAGGTCTACCAATAAGGGTAGGTGAGACCTGAGTAGGAGGACAGGGTGAGAAAGAGACTTTTTACTCTGTACTTTTGTATTTTACTCTATCTATCTATCTATCTATCTATCTATCTATCTATCTATCTATCTGACAGAGAATTCAGGAGTCATATGGTAATTTCATAGACCTTATAGTTGTGATTAGTAACAATAGAGACCTGAATCAATGCTCAGTCAAAGGCATACTGTTGGTAGGGTTGGAGTAGGCATCTCCAAGAGAAGTCCATTTTCCCTAGCTAAGTACCTTCCCTCTGACCAGTACCTTTAGTATCCTATTTTTTTAATATCTTCTTTCTTCTCTAAAATAAGTAAGTTAGAGATTCTAAAAAATGCTGTTGACAATGACTATGCTTTAATGACTCATAAAGAGTTAAATTAAAGCATTGCCTAGAATGTATATTGCTGCACATATTCATATATGCCAAGAAAGTTCACTAGTCATCTTTCCAAGAAGGGGGACTCCTGGGGTTCCTTCTTGATGCTCTCACTGTAATCAGGGCATCGTTTTGTCACTGACCTTGAAACATTCCATAGAAATTACTGACAAATGTGGCAATCTTTCCCAATAGTGTTTTTTGAGGTACAAGAACTAGATTTTATTCAGAGTTTTGTATTCTTAGAGCCCAATCCAGTGCCTGCTACAGAACTGGTACTCAATGAATTGCTTATCTTTAATGACTTTCCCTTGTTTACTTCATAAGACCCATGAGTAAGACTATCCAGTGCTATGTGGGAAACATACCTTGAAATCTACTGTTCTGTCATGTTTAGTGCAACCACCCTGTCTAGACCACCAGCACCTGCAGCCTGAACCACAGCAGCTGGTCTGCCTTCTGATCTCTCTCCTACTACCCCAGAATGCATTCTCCATCTGTAGTTGGGGTGATCTTTTAAAAAATGAATAAAATTATATTAACATTCCTGATCTAAAGCCTTCAAAGCACTCCCATTACAGTTAGAATAAAATTTAAACTCTTTACCCTGACCTTCAAAGCCCTATATGATCTGGCCCCCATTTGCTTCTTTGATTTCAAGCCTACCATCAGCCCTGGCTTCCTCCACACTACTTGGGCCCTCTTTCATTTCCTGTTCCTATCTCAAGGCCTTCATCAATGATCTTGCTTCTGCCTAGGACACTCTTCCACTTGAGTTTTGTGTTTCAGCACCTTCTAATCACTGGCGCTCAAATGCTACTTCCTCAGCAAGGCTTACCCTGACCACCACAATTAAATTATTGTTTTATGCTATTCAGAGTGACTTTTAACTAAATAGATTAGAATCCCTGTTTGTGTTTACAACGCCACTATAACTGAGTTTTATAAAGTCTCTTATTCATCTTTGTATGCTCAAATATCTAGAATAGGGCTGGGCCTATGATAGTCCTAAAAATTTCCTCTTGAGAAGGTAAGAGATCTGAAAACTAATCATGGGTAAAAGATACATTTTGCCTGGTGTGGTGGTATACGTCTGTAATCTAAGCACTTGGGAGGCTAAAGCAGGAGGATCATTGCAAGTCTGAGGCAGGCCTGGGCTATACAGTCAGTTTGAGGCTAGCCTGAACTACATAGCCAAACTCTATGTCAAAAAACAAACCAAAAAATTTTATTTTGTTTCTTCAGAGAACTTTTTATATGACTACCTAATTTTAAAGGCAATAAACAATTATAAAAAGAAATAAGTATGTTCATGATTGGCTTTTGAAGAAACATGATAGAAAGTAGGCTAAGAGGGAATAACTGGGACAATATGATTCTACAAAAGACAGTAACTTCCCTCATAAGCAAGCAGTGGCAGGCAGGCACAGGTACAGCATTAGGAAGAGGGATAAGAACACAAACAGATGTTGGTTTTCCAACCAGGTGCTCAAAATCCACCAGGATATGCAGCTTTGTAATTATAATAAGTCCCCAACCTATGAATGAGAAATTCTGGGAAAGTGTTTTGTAAGCTGGATTCATTCATAGGTCCAACAAAGTGAATCTTATACACTGTTGACACAAACACACAAAGTAAAACATAGAAAAACCAAACACACACAAATACAGTAAATCCCTGACTATAGTGTACCATACACACTGTACAGTAAGCACACAGCAGCACAGCTGTGACAATGTCCAGCAGACATGTGAACTATTTCCACAGTTTGTTCGAATTTACAAATGTTCTGTAATTTGAGATTCGTTCGTATCTGTGAAAGTTACCAACTCTAATGTTTGTAAGTCGGTGACTTATTGTATAGTTGTTTTTAAAATTAAAATTCTGTAAGTGAAATCACAAGCTCAGAGGAATTCTGTAACTTGTATTAGATGGCACAGTGAATGACCAATGAAATATATCATTTTAAGTCTCTTGAGTCACCTGTCCTGTTCTCCTTCACCATCCTGTCTGCTCAGTGTGATAAATGTACATGCAGCATGTTGGGGGAAGTTACGCACTAAAGAGAGGAGGACTATTTTTATGGTAGAGGTCTGGAAAGACTTTATCAAGGAAAACTTTTTAAATGGGGCTGTGAGACATGAAGAGGATTTTTTAGGTAGTGGAGCAGGAGGCACAGTGTAGGCAAAGATAAAAATGGTTAGAGGGGCCGGGGATTTAGCTTAGCGGCTCAAGTGCTTGCCTGGTAAGTGTGAGGTTGTGAGTTTGGTCCCCGATACAAAAACAAAAACAAAAATGTTTGGGGGACTCTCTATATAGGAAGCCCAGGAGTCTAGAAGGGGAGAAGAGTGCAACACTATGAAAGATATTTAGGGCTATTTTGCCTGTAGTTGGGCAGTCCAGGAAAGCAGGGCAGTGAAACAGCAGACAGATCTGGGTTTTCAAAAAAAAATTAAGAGTGGCAGGTTGGTGGATTAATTGGAGCACAGAAAAAAGAGGAGCATGTGTTTTAATCAGGCAAATAAGAGAAGTATCTGGAGGATAGCAGAAATATGTGTAGGCATTAGAATCACTGATGTTGTGAAGTGGAAATGAGAAAAGATTTTCTTTTTTTAAAAGATTCTTCTAAAATGCTTCTCGAGTACATCTTGTTAGATGGTGATTGCCTCAACCAAGCCAGAGTACAGAAAACCTGTCTGAGGAGGAAATGGTAGATAGGAGGGGGAGTTTCCTTGAAGTTCAGTGAAAGCATGTGCCATGAGTCCTGAGTGGTTTGATATGTCCTTGTATAACACCTAAGCTACATATGAAGCAGATATAGCTAAGACTGTGGTCCAAGACTGTGAAAGCAAGGTTGAGCTAGAGATCCAAACTTTGGCACAATCTAAATACAAGATGACAGCTGGAGGTAGAGGTCCATAATAGAGCACTTGTCTGGCAAGCATGAGGCCTGGGTTTAATCCCTAGCAGCAAAGAAATAAACAAAAATCCTAAATTGAATTAAAATTTCTACTGTGAAGGGGCACAGGAGCCTTTTGAGGTAGGTGATAGGAATATTTCATTATGGTGTTCTCATTTGGAGAGTTCTGCATTCAAAAATATATTCCCTCCCCAAAACACCTGCCTCTGTCCCCGGCCCATTCCACCCAACCCAGGATCACTTGGGTAGACTTCCCCATTTGGAGTAGCTAAGACAATAAATGTACTTGAAGAGTATAATATGACTCATCTTCGAACAAGAAATCTTTCCTTATTGATTTTAGGCTTATGGCCAATTTGGCCTCCTCATCTGGCACCATTCCTTCAGTATCACTTCTGAATTGTCCTTTCAGGGCTCAGCTTAAAATCTATTTCATACAAAAAAAAATTTCTGACAGCAAAAGGTGAAATCTGATACTTATATTCAGTTACAGTATGGACAAATTCACTATGAGTATACATTCACCAAATTTAGGTATTTATATTAGAATCTCAGTTCTGTCATACATGAAGTCTTTGTGACCTTGAAGAAAATGGGGATAATAAAACCTTCCTTAGGGTAGTGAGGAGTGAAATAACATAAGTGAAAAATCCTAAGGATGGCACTGAATAGGTGGTCAGTAAATAGCAGATTTCTTGTCAAACCTATGCTTGCTGAATTATTTGGTCTATATAAGTTTCTTGAAAGTAAGAGCTATCTTTCTTGGATTTTGTACTCTCACCTTCACTAATTCAGTGCCATATATCCTCAGGAGATACTGAAAAATTATATTTAGGAAGTGAGCAGGTCAAGGATAAAGTTGAAGAGGATATATGTAATAAATACGTAGATGAGGAAAGATTGTTCTAGGGAGAGGAACAAAAAAAGGAATTTGATTCAGAGGTGGTGGCAAAGGTCTTTCTTTACATTTCCTCTTTCCATTCACTTAAAAATTTTATCTTGCCAAAAAGTGGGGACAGAAGGTCTCATCTTGATGAATGTGGAGCTGCAAAAGGATCTGCCAATACACCTGGTATTGATTCATGCCAGCTGGGACAGGAACTTGGCTTCTCAGTGTTTTACTACTGTGGTTTCCTAGGCTGGGCAGCTGGGTGCCTAATAATGATAAAAACCATAATAATACTTCATAATTACGTACAGTCCTTTGCCAGAACTTGGATTTAATTACAATGACTATGATGGAACTGGCAACATCCTGCTCCCTGTTGGGGTGCAATACCCAAGGGCCTGAAAATACAAAGTGAAGTGGCAACTGCAACTTGCTCCTGCAGGGCCTATCCTGGCAGTTGACCCAGAGTTCTCTGGGTTTGAAGATCATCATCTGAAACAAAAAGTACTTTTAAATTGCCCACATGTACTTGGCACTGTAAAGCAAAGTAGTATTTATGAAGCAACTACTGCCACCCATGGGGCACAGGATCCTGGAATGCCAGGCCTGGAAGCCAGGTACCAACACGGATAGCCTCATTCACAACCCTCTCCCATGCCTCCATGTATCACTGCCACTAAAACCAGACTGATTAGTTCACTGGCTTTCCCATGGTGATTTGGGTTGGACATGCCTCTATGGTAGCCTGATTTAGGTGTCAGGGAACTCACCAACTCATTTAACACTCATTTGTGAGCAACTACTTTGAGCCAAGGAACTGAAGGGCCACAAAGATGTGTAAGATATGATCCCTGACCTCAAAGTTTATTATCTAGTTGTGGGATTTGCATCTAGGCAGTTGCAGTATAAAAGTATAAAGAGAAAGGAAAGTCTTAGTAGATGAAAGGGAATGAAAGAAGAACTCTAGATGAAAGGCTCAGAGCAATTTCCTCTTTGAAAAGGAGAATGAGAAGAGGGGCAGAACTGTGGTGAAGAGCTGGGCAGCAACTTCGGAGGTTATGATAGGTTTCCCTCTTTATTGTCTTAACACTTATCGCCTCTGATGTGCCTTGTTTTGTTAATTTATTCACAGACCATTTGATTCTCTCTCTTCAGCAACTCTCATTTTGTTAACCACTATATCCCAAGTATATCAAACAACACCTGGCACATACTAAAGTATTTAATAAATATTGGCCTAGTGAATAAATGACAGAAGTGAGGTGGTGGCAGGGAACACGAAAGGGCATTTACTAAATATAATCACACAATGAAGTGAGAAGGGATCAGGTGTTAGCTTTCTGTCAGTGTAATACTTGTCATAACTACCTTATTAAGAGAAAAGCTTTATTTTAGTTTACAATTTTGGAGGTTCCAGTTCATGATAGGGTGGATCTATTGCTTTTAGGACTTCACTGGGGTTAGGGAGTATCATATTGAGAGCCTGAGGTGGAGAACTTGTTCGTATCAAGTCAAAGAGAAAAAGAGAAAGAGACTAGATCCCATAATCCCTTTTGAGGACATACCCTCAATAAACTAAAATCTCCCACTATGTCCCAGCTCCTAAAGGTTTCACTACTCTCAATATTGCCAAGCTAGGAACCAAATCTTGAGCACCTGGACCTCTGAGGAAAATTTCAGATCCTAACTATAGCAGATAAGGAGATATTGGAGCATTGAGGAGGCAGAGGATTATTCCCAGTTTCAGCATTGGATAAGTGACTAGATATTATCAAATAAGGTAAGACTAGAGAAGGAATAGGAATAGATTATCTGCACTTCAGAGGGTACAGGAATTTCAACTCGGCTACGTTTTGTTGATAGGCAAGCCAGCAGTCCAAAAGGACCTTATACATGCAGATCTGGACCTTGCTAAGTGTACATTCAGCTGTTTAGACATCAGAATGGATAGATCACCTATCGTGCACCACAGAATTAAAAGGCTCCGGAGGAGAGGTCTGAGGATCAGATCCTGAGGCTCTTTCAAGGTGTCAACAGAGAACAAACTAAGAAAAATTAATTGAAGAGAAAGACAATCTGAGGGTGTAGGGTGTCAGCAAAGGTGGGGCAAGGGGAAAAGAAAAAAACCTTCAAGAATGTAGGCCACAGAATTCACTCCAAGATAACATGCAAGATTAAGGACTACAAAGTTACCTTTGAACTTGGTCGTATCACCAGTACCCTTCAACAGCCTAATAAGAGAGTCTAGATTGCACACAGCGTTTTCACGCGTTGAAATGTGATTATGTCTAACAGTAGTAAGTGGCCGGTGAATCTGTGAGACGACCACGTTTCTAAAAGGCCAGATGTAAAGTCCTGTCGGTGTCACAATCCCTCAACCTCCATTCTCCTCTACCCTTTCAGTCATTTCTAGGGCAAGGGCCCTTCCACGTAAACCGCAGGCAACATGAGGGACACAAAACACCCCTCCCTCGGATCTGTGAGTCATTTTTGTGGCAGCTGGAAGCAGGGATGGGAAGACTTGAATTAAATGTGGTGCCCCGTTTCCCTGGATCTCGGAATTTAGTGACAGGTTAGCTCCATGCTAGAGGCAGCTAGGAAGACTCATTCACATTTTCCTACCCAGCACTAATGCCTTCCATTCAGCATTTTCCTCCCTTTGCCCCCGCGGAGTTGAAAGTGGGGACAAAGCATTCTCGAAGATCCCACCTCAAGCTGACCTTCCAACCCAAAGCCCAGCAGTAGCCCTCCTGGCGCCACGTGACCCGCCTCAGCCCCCGTGACTCGCCTTCACTGCCCCCGCCCCTCGGGCTGCAGCCCGCTTTGCCCCGCCCCTCGGCTCCACGTGACTGCCTCTCTCCCACCTGACTGGCTGCTCCCTTACCCCCTCCCCCAGCCCCGGCCGGACCCGGCCACAGTCGTAGCTGCCCGACTCCAAAATGGCAGCCACGCACAGCGCGCACCCGAGTGGCCGGACCTCACTGACTCTCAGGCTCGGCTCTTCTAGCTCCCTGCCTCCCCGCTTCAGCCTTCACCTCTACACCTCTGGATTGGCCGCTGGGAATCCCGCCCCTCCAAAGTCCCGCCTGCTATTGGTCACGGTAGGCTGCCCTTCAGAGAGGCGTGCCCCTGCCCGCCCCCGCCCCCTCCCCGGGAGGTATTTTTCATTCCGGTGGGGGCTGGGGGGAGGGGGGAGGGGAAAGGGTGAAGAGGGGGAGGTTGCGGAGGACCCAGGGTGGGGACCTGGCGGGGGCATCCGGCGGAGCTGGGGTCCCCGGGCTCTGTCTGGAGGAAGCGAGGCCGCGCTGGCTGGGTGGTCGGAGGGGACGGGACCAACCGGCAGGCGGGCACGCTTGCCCTCCCGGTGGCCGCGCCGTGCGGGCCCGTCCTGCCCGGCCGCAGGTGCCCTGAATGAGGCCGCCCCCTGCGCCGCGGCCGGATAGTGTCCCCTCGGCCGCCGGCCGCCGGCCCCCGCCCCGCCGTTAGCGGCCGCCTCTTCTTGCCTGGTGCCCGCGCCCGACGCAGTCAGCCTCCGGCCGCCACCCCTCACCCCGCTCAAGCAGCCCTGGCCTCAGGTCGGGATGGGCCGCCCGGGAAGAGGACGGCGACCCCCGGCCCAGAGCCCCTGCACCCCGCGCCGCGCGTAGTGGGAGCTGGTGCGTAGTAGGCTCCGAGGCGTTTCTGGAGAACTGCTTTTCTGGTCAGAGGAAGGTAGGGCACCTAAGGGGAAAGGGTCGTCCTGGGCTACTGGGAGGGCGTTCGTGGTCCGGTGGGTGGGGGGAGGTGACCGGGCACGGGGTGCAGGCAAGGGGGCACCGGCCAAATCACTTAGGGCTCTGAGGCTTGCATGTGGGGGTTCCTCAAGGTCGACGAGAAAAGGTCCAGTGCGAGATGAGGGAGGTAATAGGGAGCGTGCATGGCGAAAGGACAGGAGCACCTCTGGCGCTTTAACCCGAGGTAGCTGAGGAAAGGATGCGGAGGCGGGCTCAAGGAAGACCACGCTGCTACTCCTTGGGCTCCTAAGATTCTTTGGGCATCGGAGTAGCTGAAGCGAAGAGACTTTGTGTGAAAGGTGTTGCATTTAAAGGATGCTAAGAAACAGTGTAAGTATATCACGGTTTGGTCCTGAACTTTGAAAGGCTTGAGGAATCGTAGTCACGAAGTGGTTTTGACATCTTCTCTGGCATTCCAGCCAAAAGGTGGCTCGCTACTTGGATTTTGTCAGTGATCTTATATAAATTGTATGTATATGTTTGATTGTATTTTGTCGGTTACTAATTGTGCTGGGAATTCTTTAGCAGCCTCTCCATCTATACTGCTGGTTCACTTCCCAATTTAACATTTAGACTGGACCGTACTATTATAATTTGCTATTGACTTTTGTTTTACAAGATTCACAAATCTATGCTTTGTTTTTTTAAACAAGGTCATAGCAAAATTGAATTACATGTTTTATAGAAGTTTTAAAATGTTTTAACTCTAAGCATCGAACCGGGAAGGAAGGCTAGTATCTCTAGAAAGTAATACTAAAAAATCAACTTGAGTTTCTAGTAGTTGGGAATCTTATGTCAAATGCATAATTTAATTTAAATCTTGCATTTACATAACCCTTTTGAAAATGAGTTAGGAACAGAGACAAGGCACAACAGGATTAGCTACCAATAGTAGCTGTCCATAGAATCCACTTTTGTGGTAGTCCATGAAGGGTTTTCATTTCACCGAGGAGAGTATGTTAAGAATTGCACAGTTGTATCTTTCATCTTTTAAATATTTTCTTGGTCTTTTATATTTACTAATGTCTTACATTTGCAGAGTACTGTACAGTTTATGAAATGAAAGCTTGTTTGATTAGGGAGTACTTAAACATAATTTAGAAAAATTCCTAGATCTTGCTTTGCCCATTAATTCATTGATCAGAGAAAACATTTCTGCAAAAAGGTGCTAATATATTTAGTGGGCCTTTTTTGTCCTTGAGTAACTAATGAATAATTACATTTTTCTCCCTTTTGTCCTTGAATTTTACTGTTTGTCCTTACAAAGACTGTATTGGAATATAAAACAGTAGCCTAAGATACTCGAAACCTAACACCTTCTAACATTGTACTGGCTTCTCCATTACTCACCTTGAGAGTCATCTATGACAAACCAGCTGTTGGAAACGCTTTCACTTCTCACCTTGTTTGGATTGTACTCTTTTCTCCTGTTGTAGAACTAAAGAAAATTAAAGATTACTGGCTGTAAAGTAATGGTATTAAACAGAATGAGAATGGGAAGCTTGGAAAAAGATACATGTGCATGAGTCACGTTTCTTTTAGAAATGGAAGAGTTGGCCCTGGCGATTATTTTTTGCAGATCAGGAAACCAAGGCCCAGAGTCCTGTAGTTGAAGGTACTAAATTGCTGTTTAGTACTGGAGCCAGGATGGTGGGCAGATGCTCCGGACTCCAGTCCAGAGTTTCCTGTTTTATCACACTCATATTGTTTATTTCTAAACCATGTGTGCTAGTGCCAACTATAAATGGTTTTTGGATTATTTGTGATATTGTTCCCTTGTAAGGATGGGGAGAAGGTTGAGTACTTTAAATATGAAATGATGTAAAACTGTATTAGCCTTTATGTAAAAGTTTAAAACAATATGCTGCATCGTTAGTGGACATGCTGATAGCTCTCTCATTAGAGACAAACCATCATGTAGATTAAGATATTAGATAAGATTAGGCTAGCATTTTAAAATAATTTTTATGCTGAAAGTATTTGCTTTGAAGATTTTTGTAACTTAAAGGGCTTACTTTTAATAGTGAATTATATGAAAATTATTTCTACTGTGGGGATTTTATGTTAAAATGGATTTGAGTACCTTTTGAAGAGAGCAGTAGTAGACTTACACAGTAATTATGAGAACATAATGTCTATCATAATTGTATTAGAGAAAGAGTTTTTGTGTTTCAGGCACTTAACATGAGTTCAGGCAAGTGATTTAACCACTGTGTTTCCAGGCTTCCTCATTTGTAATGTGGTTATTGAAAGCACCTCCTCCTAGTATAGTGGTGAATATTAACTGTGTCTAGCACATAGTAAGAGTGTAGCAAATATTAGAAATTATTTCCTATGGTTCATTACATATAAATAGGTCCTTGTTGGTCGTTTATTTCCTTGCTGTTAAGACTGTCACTTTCAGGATGCAAAAGATGTTCCTACATAAAATGGGCATGGTGGTGCACACCTGAAATTCCAGCACTCTGGGAGGCTGAGGCAGGAGGATCGCAAGTTTGAGGCCTGCCTGGATAATTTAGCAAGACCCTATCTCAAAATAAAATATAGAACAAGGCTGGGGAAGAAGCTCAATGCAGCAGCCCTGAGCTCAAACCCCAATACTTCTCCTCCCAGATTCCTAAATAAATTCATCCTCAAATAATTGTCTGCCTTCAGGGGCACTTAGCACAAATGATGCTCTCATGTTTTGTCTCCTGCTTACCTGGATCTTAATTAGGTCTGTAGATCAAATTAGACATAGTATTTCCATTTTTTCTGGAAATGTTGTGGGAAATTAAATATGCCAACCTCAAAATGTGTGTCTTTGGCATATTTCCAGATGACTATTTAGAGTAGTAGGGGGACATGAGAATAGCTCTGAAAAGCTGTCCTTTTGTGGAGGACAGTTCAATCTGTGTATAAAAATCTGTTTGTTATATAAATAGCTATGCAAACAGTCATTCTCTGAGGCCATCTTATTTTCGTTGTCTGGGTCTAAGAAAGATCACAGATACCCCGTTCTTTCTGCAGATTGCCACAGGATATCACATATTTTTCTGAGACTTTTACCTGGCAGAATTTATCTGCAATAAGTGCAGTACCCCCCACTGCCCCCAGATTTCTAAGTCCTTGTCTTTTCTGTAGCTCAGAGTGCTGTTTAATCCCCCTCTACCCCACTTTCTGTGGTGCCGGACAAGGAACCCAGGGCCATGCACATGCTAGATAAGTGCTCTTCTACTGGCTACACCAGCAACCTGTCCCTTTTTCAAGTCTCATATTTTATGTGGCACCTGTGGGCTTCCACGTAATACATTTGTATGCCTTTTCTCTTGTTAATCTATTTTCAGTTAATTTTCTAGATTGAAATATCAAACTTTGAGGAGGGAAAATTTCCTTCCCCTTTGGATGACATTGAGGACTGTCTTGCAGTTTCATTCTCTAATAAAAATGCTAGTTATTGATTTGCAGATATTCTAGTTAAAAATCATTGCATTTTGAAGGCCTCCTAGTTAAACTTAGGTAAGGAAACGAGGAATTTATAATGCCTGTTGATTGCAAATCATTTCTGCCAGTGGAACCGTAAGAAAATCATTGAATCTTGTTTTCTATTAAGTGACTGTGTTAGTGAATGTACTTTAAAACTCTTAGGTTTTAATGGTAAAAATTGCACAACAAAGTTCTAATTTGCTGTAATCCAGGTTCAGTTAGTATTAAGACCATGTGGTTTGTGTGCTTGCTTGCTTGCTTGCTTTCCTGAGGATGGAACTCAGAGCCTTGTGCTTGCTCAGCAAGTGCTCTATCACTGAGCTACATCCCCAGTCCTTAATTTCTTACCTATCACATAAGACCTTACCTTTCTTAGACTCTTTTTAACAGTGATTATTTTTAAAAAAAAAATGTATCCCACTATCTTTTAATTGCCCTTTTAGTCCACTTTACACATGTGGGATTAGAATAGATACAAACTTCAGCTCCAAGCGTATTTTTTATGTTAGTAGCAGTCATTTTATTATTTTAGATTTCAGTCATGCATGCCGTTGGTGGCACTTCACATATAAGTAAATGGGTCAACTCAATCCAAGGTGATGGTGATAGTGTTACTGACAGCAGAAGTCTTTACCTCCTGCCATCCCCCAAATGCACAAAGGAGGCAAGGTGAGAAGGAAGGAAATTTTATTCAAAGCTAACTCTGAGGAGATGGCACAGATCATCACTGTACTGTGTCCAGGTTTGCAAGGGCCTTATAAAAGTAAGAAACAGAAGAAAGGGAATACAATAAGACAATACACAACTCTAGGCTTGCTTCATCCCTCCCTCCCTTCCCCGTAGAAGGCAAACTCTGACTCTTGGGGCCAGCATCTTTTACCCATTGCTCTGGACTGAGGAGAGGTGGGGTGGCCAGTCCTTCTAGGCCAGAGGAAGTCTGGAACCCTAGATTCTAAAGAAAAAAAATTCTGACCTTTAAAACTCATTTGGCCCTGCAGGTTACAGTGGGCTCACTTCCCAGGACCACCACCAAAAGAAGTTTCTAGGGTCATATTTTTCTTTTAGTTGTATAGAATTTTAATGTTTGGAAAGTGACCAACTCCTAATCTTCAGTCATTGGATTTGTGATAGGGTTTTAGGAAATTTTGTAGAACCAAGACATGCAGGCACTTTCTTCAGGTCTAGGTCTATTCCATAGTCTATTTATATGCATAAATTATTTAGTTAAATATGATTTTTAGAAGACATAAAAAATGTCATATCAAAATATAACCAGTTGTGGCTTATTTTTTCATTAGATTAGAGTTTGAATCTGTTTAGAATGGAAGTAATCTTGAAAGGGTAGTTAGGCTCCATTGTTGACTCATGTTAATATTAGAGAAATTTGACTCATGTTATTATTGCAGAAATTTATTTCTAAGTACAGTAGTTTAAGTGAAAATTAGTTGTCTGCCTTTAAGTGTACATGAAAAGTTATAATGAATGATTTGAGAGAGGCTATGACACTATTATGAAATATAGTAAAAATGTATTTCCACTGGCTCTAATACATTGTTTTGTACTGGGGAAACCAAAATCTGCCACTCTATAATATACTTCTTTGGCATATTTCAAGATGGTTATTCAGAGAAACTGTAGGTACTGGAATAGTTCTGAAGAGTTGTCCTGTTGTCAAAGAGATTTACATCTACAAAGGAAATTGACATTAATAAACAGTGAATGAAAGGTTATCTGCCTAAAGAAGGGTCTAGGAAAGATCACATCACAGGAAAAGAGATTAGAGGTCTACACCTCCCCAGCAAGGGATTGCCTCAGGCAGCTCTTATTACCGGACAGACCTTATCTACAAAACACCCGTTAACAGCTGTGCGGTCCTCCCTACCCTCCCAGGACTTGTTGCTGCTTCCATCTAGAGGCCCCAGTTCTTTCTTTCTGCAGTTAGGGTATCACATAAACGTTAATCTTTTAGCCCTCCATTGAGTTGTATTTTGTCCTTTGCATATATATATGTACAGTCTTCAACTATGGATTCAACCAGCCTCACATTGAATATACTGTACCTGGAAAAACTGTAGTACTGGATATATACAGACCATTTTTCTTGTCATCATTCCCCCCAGACAATACTGTATAACAGCTATTTACATACCATGTAAATATTATATGGGAGGATGTCTTCGGTTTATATGAAAATACTAAAAGACCCGAGCATGTACAGACTTTTATGTCTTGATTGGGTTCGAGTGTCCTGGAACCAACCCTCTTCTGATAGCAAGGATCTAAGGTTTATTCTAAAGCTAACAGAGTAATTCGCTAAATGTTAAATATGATCTGTTAGGGGTAGTCCAGTCACCTTTTTAAGGGTTAAAATATGCATGACATCAAAAGGGAGCTGGTTTATCTAATTATTTCCTCTTTGACTTTGGATGTTTATGTGAGACAGCAGTCTAGGCCTATTACCCTTCAGGTAATCAGGCTAAAACTAGTTTCATTTAATATTTTTATAAATGATTCAAAAAACATACTGGCACTGAAAGTTGCCAAATTTGTAGCTGACTTCGTATGTTGTTCCAGGTAGTTAAAAGCCAAGCCAACAAGGAAAAGCTACAGGAATATCCTTTGATGAGTTTTCTTGTGGCACAGAACGAGATAATGCATTTATGAGAAGATATTCCAAGTTGTATTTATAGTACCTGAGTTGTGACCCAGGAAGGAATCCAGGAGATTGAGAGAGAGCTTCCTTGAAGGTATTTGTTATAGTTGCTGCTGAACAAAGAGTCTTGAAGAGGTTTGCTGAGGATTATTGAGCCTGGTTCTGAAAACAAAACTCGTGTTTTATAAGAATAATTATTAAAAAAGGGTGACCATTTTTAAACTGTTGTGTTCCAGGCTAAATGATTTATAGTTATTTATTTAATTCTCTTAACAACTATGAAACATAGATGGCATTCAGTTTTGTAGAAGACGACATTTGATTCAGGGATGATAAGCAACTTTCCCAAATCAGCCAATATGTGGTAGATTTGGAACTAAGGCTCTAGTCTTTTGATTGCTAATCCTGGACATTTCCCAGGATATTAGGAGGCAGCTTTTAAAACTTGTAATAGTTCAGAGCTTATGAAGTACAGTACTTTTAAATCCTTGCTATGTTGATGTCATTACAAGGATGATATCTAAATACTTTGAGGGGATTCAGAGGCATAATTTAAGTTTTTAGTAAAAGAAACCTATGGATGTTTTGGTGTTTAGTTTTACCCGTGGAGATTGGTAAGTTAGTTGTGGCTGCTCATAAAACATTTCACCTCTTGACTTAATGCTGAATCATTAATGTTCATTAATAAAAATGACATAATTAACAAGGAAAATAGTATTTAGTAGAAAAAGTCACAAGGATAGCAGTCCAAAGACCTAGATTTTTCTAGTGGAATAAAATAGCAAGGTGTAAAACATTAGGATAGTATTGAAACAGACATCACATTTTTGTTCTTAGAGTGGAGAAATACTTGAGATAGGTTTTGAGAGATGAGCAGGCAAAGAAGAGTTTTGGGGTTTTGAGGCAGAGGGAATAACAGCAGCATATTAGGTGAATCATTTAACCTTTTTGAACTTTATTTTCCCCAACATTGATATAAAATACAGTTACCAATACATATATAACAATTTGCTGATTTGGGGATCCAGAAAATGAGTTTGTAAGGACTGCAAGTAAGCATCTATGAAAATGGTTGATAAATTTTAAATGTCACCTGAATGAGAGTGATAGAAGAATACCACTGTAAAGAGTGGACATTGAAGACATTGTGAAAATTTAGGTGGATGGAAGAGAAAAGAAAGCCAAAGAGGAAAAACAGGTGGGGAAGGGAGGTATTAAAGATGAAAGAGGAAAGGAGAGACATGAAGAAAATTGAATTATAGTTCACTTTGTGCCTGTCATAGGTAATAATTCTGTCACTGAAGAATCTTAGCATTAATTTACAGTAAGAAAGAAACTAACCAAATAATTGAAGCATTTCATTCACTTTTCCATTTAGTCTACAATGACTGTTAATAAGGCCATGAAAATAGGCTAATTGAGAGTTGGCTCTACTGTTGAATTGATTCTTCATTCATTATTTCTTTACAGGTTTAGCTAATGACTTTAAAATGGTATAAGGGTGCTCTTTAAAATAAGCTGACCTGAGTTACTATTTATTTTGGATTATTAAAAATGAAAGGACATAGTGTGTATAAGAAGGATAAAGTCTAATCTTTCTAAAGGAGTGTAAAAGAAAATTAGATTGGGACCACGGTAGAATGGGTACAAATTGTGGAGAATCCTGTATACAGTATACTGGGAATTGGAGTTGTATTTACTTCTGTATATGGGGAAGTAACACATACAGTTTTATGTTTTAGAATATTGAACATAGCAGTAATAAGGAAAATAGTGTGGAGAAAAAGAAATTGGAGACATTAACTCACCAAATAATTATTGGGCACATAATACATATGACAGGGTGAGTGAATGAGGCAGTTTTCTCTGGACTGTAGTAGGTAGTTTACAGGGATGCCATTTAAGGTTCTGCCCTAGTTAAGGAAAGGATTATATGACTGTCTGAATTAAGGAATTCGTAGTGCAGATGAAAGCAAGACCTCTGATTTCTGAGAAATTTACGAGTTTAAGTGTCAGACTTGGTTAGTGTTGGTGGTAAAAAATGTTGAAGATGAGGCTTAGGCCCCTAGCGTCACAGTAGGATAAGATGTACAAGTTTGAGAGAGTGTGAGTGCTGAATTCAGTTCCCATTCAGATGATTACTTACACTTTTTATGTAAATGGTGACATGATCAAGATACCAGTTGAACATAGAGGATGAGATCACAAGATGGTTTGAGATGTTAGATACGATTTAGAAGGCATACAGTTCATACTTGAAAATCATGAAATTGGATGAATAATGGCAATTTCTGAACGATAATGCATTCAGAAGAAAAGATAATTGGCACTACCGGCACTTTGTTAACAGTGTATTTTAAAGTATTTACCTGTTAGCTGTTGCCACCAAAATTCTACCACCTAGGCCTGCAAAGAATATAAGGAGGTGTGAAAGATCAGACTTCCTCATGTGTGAGAATACTTACTACCAAAAAGCTAGAAATATTTTATGATCTTTGTAATGGTGTGTCATTTGAGGTTTTCCTTCTTGCTTTTGCTACCTGCCTTGCCTTCTAGTAACAATATAGGGACTTCTTTGAGGACTGTCCTTCCTTATTCCTTACCTGTAATTTCATGTTGAAATCCCTGTTTGCTTTCTTGAGCTTGTGAGGTAGTCTAAACAGAGACTAAAGTTTGAAGGCTTCTTTCACCTTCATTAAAATCTAGCTCAGAGTATTCCTAAGCCACCAGCATTTTGTCTCTTTTTCCCTCTTACCCTTTTAGCTCCTTAGAGCCTAAGTCCCTGGCTGCTCAATGAGGGAAAAATAAAAATAGGTTGCAACTTTTAGTTTTCCCCCAAAGATTCTCTCTATTGCTATGGGATGGAGTTGGTCAGTCATTAAGATATGTCTAGTTTTGGTAAGATAAATGCATCTGTTAGGAGAATGATCTTCCAATGCTGAGGATTTTGTGGAAAGAATTTCAAATTAGGTAGTTGAGTACTTAATGGAAAAGATGAGTTTTTGGTTCAGCTTTAAAGAGAGAAAGACAAGGCTGTGCATTGAAAAGTAGGAATAATACTAGTAAGAGGTAGGGAAAACAGTACCAGGAAATTAGAGCATTAAGGGAAAAAAACAAAGAAACTGGCAAAAATAATTCCATATCTAAAAATGCATAGTTTTGAGTTGGTGTTAATAGGAGTAGATGATTGAAGGCTGTTAGCTTTCCATCACTGTAATGAAACACTTGAGATCAGCAGCTTGCAAAGAGAAGAGGTTTCTTTTGGCACAAGGTTTTGGAGGCTTCAACCCAAACTGGTGGGTTGACCCATTGTGTGGGCATGTGGTAAAGCAGAGCAGAATCACTCATCTCATGACCAGGAAGTGAGAAAGAGGTTAAGACCATGGTTCCTTGGTTCCCCTCAGGGCACTCTCTGGAAGACATAAAGGTCTCCTCCAAGTACCTACCTCTTAAAGCTTCCACTGCTTCCATTTGTGCCATCTTGGATACCAAGCATTTAACACATCAGCCTTTGGGGGACATTTAAAACCCAATCTGTAGCAGTTTGAGTGAGATAGTAAGAAATTAGAGAAGTTAGGTTCAGGAGTAAAATTTGACTTTGGAAATCCTTGAAGCATGTAAATACAAATTTGAACCGGAACAGAGATGGTAACATAAATAGCAACTTGGCACTTCAGTGACAACTTTATATATAGTTCATGATACAGCACTGATTACTTAATTTATGTATGGTTAAATGTTTATCTTTTTGTTTGCTTATGTACTTTTTAAATAGTGATCCTCAAACTTTCCTGGGCATGAGCTTTATATGGATCTCTTGTTCAGAATTCTGTATATGATTCCAGACCCCACCCCCATCCCAGAATTTTGGTTCAGTAAGTTAGGAATAGAGTCCAGATGAGTCTGATACATACGATGCACAAGCTTAAAGAGTACTGTTCTTAAGGGTGGATAGAGAGTACAAAGTTAGAATTTCTGTATGATTTATATATAGTGAGGTACATAGCTGTTAAGTGTACAGTTCCATACTTTTGGCAGTTGATGTCCGTATAACTCATGATTTTTATCACCCCCCAAAAATCACTCGTGCCTCTTCCTCTTTAGTCCTGTTGTTTCCTCCTTTCCATACCTGAACCACTGTTCTAATTTCTTTCACTGTAAAATTAACTTTGTTCTAGATTTTCAAATAGTTTTATGTAGCAGGGACTCTTGTACCTGGCTTGTTTTAATTAATACGTTTTTAAGGTTCATCCATCATGTTACAAGTATCCGTTGTATGGGTAATATTGTGGAAAGGATTGTTTTCAGTTTTCAACTATTAGAAAATAAAACTGCTATGAGCATTCTTGTGCAAGTCTTTTTGTGACACATGCTTTCCTTTCTCTTAACGGAGTACCTACAAGTGAAATTGTTGAATTATGAGATAGGTATATAAATCAGTTTCCTAGATGAGTTTACCATTTTATATGCCCATCAGCAGTCTATCAAACTTCAGTTTGTTCCTCTCTTTACCAGTGTTCAGTTTAGTTATCATGCTGGAGTATCTCATTGTGGTTTGAATTTGCATTTTCCTGGTGATTATTGCTATTAGGCACTTAATAATGTACTTATAAGCTATTTACGTATTTTTTTGTGGAATTTCTCTTAAGGACAGCCAGTCACCAGTTTTAATGCGTGTTTGTCATTTCACTGTGTTTTAGGTTATAAGGATATGTGTATATAACCATAATACACACATGTATGTCACAGATTCTATCATACAGAATATAAATATTAAAAGCAGTTTCTGGCTTGTCTGCTCATTGTCTTTACAGTGACTCTCAGCAAAAATTCTAAGTGTGATGGAATATTTTATCAATATATTCTCTTATTTAGTGTTTTCTGAGTCCTGTGTAAGAGCCCCATAGTTAGTCAGGTATAGTGGCGCATGCCTTTAATGCCAGCACTTGGGAGGCTGAGGTAGGTGGATCATTGTGAGTTCAAGACCAGCCTGGGCTGCAAAGTGAGTTCAAGGCCAGCCTAAACTGCATAGTGAGACCCTGTCTCAAAAAATAGGGCTGGGGACTTAGCTCAGAGGTTGTGAGTTCAATTCACAGTACCAAAAAAACCCCCAAGAAACCCAAAGTTCTGAAACTATTCTGTTTCCTTCCAGATGTTTATGATGGGTATCTTTAATTTTAGGCCTATGAACTATCTTGGATTAATTTGGGGGAAGTATTGGTTGAGATTAAATATTTTCCATTGGTAGCCAGTTTTTCGAGAATAATTTGTTCAGAAGACTTTCTTTTTCCCATTAATTGGTGCCTTGGTCAAAGATCAGTTGACTGATTAAGTGCAGGTCAGTTTCTAGTCTTTCTTCTGTTTTAATCCAGTTTCTGTGTTTATGCCAACATCACACTGTGTTGATTACCATAACTTTAGAATCTTGAAAGGTAATATAAGGCCTCCAATTTGTTCTTTTCAAGATTGTTTATACTTTTCTAGATACTGCTTATTTACATATGAATTTTAGAATCAGCTTACCAACATCTACAAAAAAGAGCCTGCAGAAATTTTGATTAGAGTTCCATTGAACCTGAGTTGGAGATAATTGACATCTTTGCAATAGTTTTTCTGTTCTTGAAAACAGTATCTTTTTATTTTGATCTTGAGTTTCTTGAGCATTGTTAGGTATTTTAGGTATATTTTTTCATCAGATTTGTAAAATTTTTACCTTCAAATTTTCTACTTCCCAAGTATCCTTTATCAAACTCTAATCCCACGTCTGTGTAGCCATTTAATACTAATTTACAGGTTACTAAAGCTCTGTCCATTTTTCTTCCAGTCTTTTTGTTTTTTCAGTTGAAATATTAAGGTTGCCCCATACTCATATATTTAAGTTATCTGTTGTTTTCTAACTTTTCCTTTGTCTAATTTGCTGTTAGCCTATCCAGTGAGTTTTTTGTTTTTTGTTTTTTTTTTGTTGTTGTTGTTGTTGTTTTTTTTTTTGCAGCACTGGGGATTGAACTCACAACCTTGCGCTTGCCAGGGCAGGCACTTAAGCTGCTGAGCCAAACTCCCCAACCCTGGTTTTTTTGAGGCAGGGTCACACTATGTAGCTCAGGCCGGCCTTGCGCTCGCGTTGTAGCCCAAGCTGGCCTAGAACTCACAACGCTCCTCCTACCTCAGCCTCCCGAGTGCTGGGATTAAAGGCGTGCGCCACCACGCCCGGCTGAGTTTTTTTAATATTAGATAATCTTTTTTAGTTCTAAGATTTCTGTGTGGTTCCTTTCTCATATATAGTTTCTACTGTATTGAAATTTCTTTTTTTTTTGTTTTTCATTTTTTATGTTTTCTACTCTATTGAAATTTCTCTTTTTTGTTTTTCACTTTTTTGTGTATAGCTCCTTGAACTTTTTCTGTTATCTGTTTAAAGATCTTTGTATTTAAATTCTCTTTATAGCTGCCATTTCTGAGTCTTGATTTTAGATTATCATTTTTTGCTTTTTCTTTTGCTTAGTAACTTTTTAAAATGTGCTTGTTTTTTGTCTTTTTGAGAATATAATATAGAAAATAGTTAACTTTTAATTTTATATTGATATTAAACAGTATCAAGCTGCAATAATCTGGTGGTTTACATCTTTATTGTAAGGCCATATCTATCAAAAAGATGATTAGAGGTTGCCAGATAGTGGTTAATGTTTTTTACTTTATTCAGAAGGACTTTGTTTCTGTGGACGAGTATTTAACCTCCCGAGCCTCAGTTTTCTAATCATTAAAATAGGGTAATAAGTTGCTTCATAGAATGATTATGAAAACTAAAGGGGGTCTATGTATGTGAAATGCCTCACACAATGCCTAGCAATCAGTGCCATTCAGTAGTTGTTAAGACTTGTTTTCTTCTACTACTAGATTAGAGGACTTAAAGAAAGGTGCATTTGATCATTTTTGTTCTTTTCAACTGTTGTTAGGAACACTACTGTCCTGGTGTTATAGAGGTACTATAGTAACATTTAATTTACAAGGATATTGTTTGGAGTATAAAGTTTAACTCAGTCTACTGAAGAACATGTTGAGTTTGTATAGATAATGTTTTACTGTGAGATCTAGCCATTTTATGTCTGAGGTATAGAATTTTTCTTATAAGGAATTCAGTATTCGATTTTGTATTTCTAAAACAGCTTGATATTTCTTATAAAACAAAATAGTGACACCCAAATAAATTTAATAGGCTGTTTTTCCTTACAACTGGCAAGCTTGTAAGATTTGTATTCTGTGGTTAGTATATCTAATTCATTGTATTTGTGGACTGTGATGTTATAAGAGATCTGGTCCAATTCCTGGTTTTCAGGTGAGCTTACTGAGACACAGAGAGCCAGAGTGAAGCTGAACCAGACAACTGATGGGGGTCCCTAAGACTGTGAAGTGCCAGTACAGCTGTGCCCAGGACAGGAGGCCCTTGGTACTCTAGAGGAAGCAAGGAGAGCAGGAAAGCAGCCAGTTTTTCCTTTTGGGTGTCAGCATCTTCCCCCCGCCCTCACATGGCTGTGAGAAGGTATTGAACTTAAGCGGTGAGGTGGCTGTCTCAAGGTATAAACATCCTGCTTGAGTCGCTGCTAGAAGGAGTCGCTACTTGCCTCTCCTGTCTTGCTTAGCCAAATCTAAATCTGAGGTGAGTGAACAAATGTCCTTTTGTGTCAGGTGCCATGTCTACTGCCTAGGTACTGTAGAGCAGTTCAGACTACCCAAAGTTTTTAATGGCAGAGCTGAGAAAAGTCTAGACTCCAGCATATCACAGTGCCTCCCTCTATATAAGATGAATTTCTCTTCAGTAGGAACAGCCATATATGGGTGATTTATTAAAGACTGTTTTGAATCTATTTAGATGTTATGTCTTAATTGTACTACATAGCATTTTTATTATTTATAGTCTGGTATCTATCCCCCAGGTTTGTGTTTTCTCCTTGGCTAAGTCCCTAAGGATTTGTACAATTTTGATCTCTCTTTGATATAACTGTTAGGGCTTGGAATCTTTTAGGCAATCAGTAATTGACTTGTTAATTATTGAGTAAATATTTATCATCATTTATCCATGCCAGATTTTACATTTTAACATAAAAGAGAGCATAAATAGAAAAGGCCAGATTTCCTACTTAAGGCTTTTATCCTCAGATTTAACATTATGCAAGCATTCTTGTCATTTTGAAAAGAATTTAGTGTTCTACATTAAATTTTAGTTACTATATTAAGAAATAGGAAAAGTTGCGGTAGTGAGATCTTTTATTTAAATAAATGACTTAGTTATCTGGTAGTATATGTATGTGTTTTTTAAATCTAAGAACTGCCATGAGTGCCCTGATTTTGTGTAGGTTTGTTACACCAGAAAATATTTCATGTCTTAAAGTAGTGCAACTATGACCAGTTTTAGTACTATATCATAGTTTCCTTCAAAGTATATGTCTTTGGTGTCGTGAGGAATCAGGTGGAAAAAATAAGGATACATCAGTATTAAATAAGGAAATATTATGATACTGTATAATATAGCCATTTCTGTTTAAGGACCCAATGAATGTCTAGTATGAATGTGAAATATTCATTCAAATTTATATTTGTGTATGTTGTGTTTGTTTTGTCTTACATTTTTTATATGGCGATATTAAATATTTGTTTATATTAGGTATTTATGACTTCTAAGATTGGTTGAGACTTTGTGTTAGTTGTCAGTTATTGTAATAAAACAACTGAGATAATCAGTGTGAAAAGAGGAAAGGTTTGTGATTGCTCACAGTTTTGGAGGTTTCATTGCATGACCACTGAGCCTGGTTCTTTCAGGGCCTGTAGTGGCACATCAAAATGGAAATGCCTGGCAGAGTAACCTGTTCATTGTTAGGGACAAGAAAGAGCAGGAGATAAAGGTGTCAGAGTCCATCACTTTCATATTTCCAGTGCGTTAAGACTTCTTAGTTGATCCCATTTAACCATTCCCACCACCTTTCAGTATCACCAAGCTGGGGACCTTGCCTTGAAACATACACTTTTGGGGGACACTCCAGATCCAAGCTGTAGCAAAAATACAGTTGTTTCTAAATCTGGAATGTATACTTATGTGCCATATCTTTGTAAGCAGTTTTGCAAATTTAACTTTCCTCTCAGCTCTGTCTTCATTTTTCTATTTTACTATGTACCCATATTCAACTTTGAACTTTAATTTGTGAAGAATTGGAGAGTTCTAAGATAATTTATGCCATGTACTTTTAAAAGTTTTTGAATGTTAGAATTAACCTACAGCCACAATGATTATTTGGTGTGTGGTTTTATAAATTTTAACTCATATATAAATCCATGTAACCACCACAATCATGTTCATAACTGTGGGGGTGGGGATCAAATGCAGGGCCTCAAATTTGCTAGGCAAGTAGTAGTCTACCACTGAGCCAACTCCAAGCTCTGGTTTTCTGTTTTTCTTTCTAATCTGTGTGCTCCCTCCCCCAACCCAACCCCACTTTGCTTTCCCTCATTGGTTAAGACTTCAGATACAGTTTGAGTAGAAATGGTGGAAGTGAATATCATTGACTTGTTTGTAATCGTAAGGTGAAAATAGTCTTTCAGCATTATGTATGAAGTTAGCTGTAGGAATGTTGTTTCTTCTACTTGGACTCTTTTGTTTTACTTACTTTCCAGCTTCTTAAAATGAGCACTAAAATTATTTTAAGATTTAAGGATTTTTGTCATTATAAGCATTTAAGACTATAAATTTTCTTCTGAGCATTGCTTAACTGGATCATACAAGTGTTGGTGTATTTTTATTTTCCAATTGCTCATAGCACTTTCTCTTTGACCTTGGACTATTTATAAGTACTTTGTTTAATTTCTAAATTTTAGTAGGTTTTCGTATTACTGATTTCTAGCTTGAATTCATCATAATCAGAGATCATATTCTGTAGTATTTCATTTCTTTTAAATCTGTTAAGATTTGTTTTATGACCTAGGTTGTAATCTGTCTTGGTGAGCATTCTGTGTACAAGAAAAGAAAATACTTTGCTCTTGTTAGGTGGAGTGTTGTTTGTCAGTTAGATCTAGTTGGTTGATGGTGGTAATGATAAATTCTGTGTTCTCATTGATTGATTGATTTTTTTAGGGGTGCTACATTTTTGTTACATATATTACTGAGAAAGATTGTTTAAATTTCCAACTTTAATTATTGATCTATTTCTTGTATTTCGGTCTGTATTTACTTTCTATATTAGGAGTTCTGTTGTCAGGTGCATATACTTTGAGGGTCATGTCTTTTTGATGAGTCAACTCCTTTATCTTTGTTTTATGGTCCTTTTTAAAGCCTGGTCAGTTTCTTTGCTTTGAAATTTACTTTGATATAGTCATTTATTTTGAATATAGTCACTCCAGCTATATTTTAATTAGTGTTTTCTTTTTCCATCCTTTTACTTCTACTTTTTTCATACTTGAATTCATAATTGAGTTCCTTGAAGGTGGCACATAATCGAGTTGTTCTTTTTAAAAATCTAGTCTTTTCCTTTGGTGTTTTGGTTTGTTTGCATTTAATGTAATTACTTATATGCCTGAATTTAGCTCTACCATTTTGTTATTTGCTGTTTGTTCATTTTGTGTATTGTTTCCTTCCCCCTTTCTTTTTCCTACCTTCTTTTGGGTTATTTCAAGGCTTTAGTACATATTTCATTTTAATTTTACTTATTGTGGGTTTAAAAAAGCCATATCTCATTACTGTGAGTGTGTGTGTGGTTGCTCCAGGGGTTATAATGTACAAATTTATATTCTACTTGTAAGTATTTTTCAACTCATATGGAATGTAGGAATCTTAACATCTTAAATATTCATTTGCCCCTTTCCTTTTGCTGTATTACCTTATGTATTTCATACTTACATGAAATGCCATATTGGCAATTTGCTTTCAACTGCTAGATGTACAAATTCTAAAGTGAAATACTTCATTGCATTTACCCAGATGGTTACCATTTCATTGTTCTTCCTTCATTACTGGTATTCCATTTTTCTGTTAGTATCGTTTCCCTTCTGTCCTTTAGTAATTCTGTTGGTGGTAAATTGTTTTTTATATTCCCTGGAGAGTATATTTATTTTAGCTCATTCCTAAAGGCTATTCTCATTTGATATAGAGAATTTGAGTTGTTAGTTCTTGACTTTGAGCCCTTTAAAAATATGCCATTTCCTTCTTGACTCCACGGGTTGTGGTGAGGAATTCACAGTTAATTCAAACTGCTGCTCCTCTGTAAGTAATGTGTAACTTTTATTTTTCCTTGCTGCTTTCAAAATTTTTTGTCTTTAGTTTTCACAGTATGTCTGGGCATACATTTCTTTGGTTTTATTCTATTTGATTTTTCTGAGTTTCTAGAATCTGATATACTTGTGTCTTTGTTACCAAAGTTCAGCCATTATTTACATTTTTTTACTCATTTCAGGATATTAAAGACTTGTATATTAGACCTTTTGATATGACAGTGGTCTTTGAGACTGTGTTCATTTTTTTTTCTGCTTTTCAGTCTAGATGATTTTCATCAGTCTGTCAAGTGTACTTTCTTTTGTCACCTCCATTTTGTTTATTAAACCCACCCAGTGATTAATTTCAATTACTCTTCTTTTTCAGCTCTAAAATTTGTTTCTACAGTAGTCCTCACTTATCCATGACTTTGCTTTCCATAGTTTCAGTTACCCACAGTACACCATAAACTGAAAAAATATAAATGGGAAACTTGATAAATACTCAATTTATAAACTGGGTGTGGTGGCACACGCCTTTAATCCCAGCACTCAGGAGGCTGAGGCCGGAGGATCATTGTGAGTGGTACTATCTGCAGTTTCAGGCATTTAATGGGAGTCTTAGACTATAGCCCTTATAGCTAAGAGGAGTTCTGTATTAGGTATTGTGGTGGATTAAAAACTGGTGGTCAGCTTAAACACCAGCTGAACTGAATCAGTGTGGTGCTGAGTGTAGATGGCGCACATAAGGAAAGTTACCAGCATAAAAAGGAGACCTGGAGAGGAAGTGTAGTGTTGTTGGTTCTCCTCAGTGTTGTTGTTTGGAGCTGTTGGTTCTCCTGGAGGAGCTTGTCATGCTGGCTTCCTTGATTTAAACTCAGCTGTTATCATCAGAGGCGCTCCGGACCTTATCGTTGAGAATGTCTGCAGTTCACTTTGGGGGAGCTCTGGTCCTTACTTTAAGCATCACTTCCTGGCTCCAAAGGGGAAGATGTGTGCTGTTCACTCTCCAGGAGAAGCTTGTCACACTGGCTTGTTGATATGAACTTGGCTGTTGTCATTGTTGGAGGAGCTCAAGACCTCATCACTGATGATGGCAGTGGGGGAGCTCTGGTCCGTCCTTTGAGCATTACTTCCTGGCTCCAGTGCAGAACCCTCAAACTACTGGCACAGATCATTTACTCTGCTGGCATAGACTTTCTAGCTTCTGCTGCTGACCTTGGGGCCTTCCCAGCGCAGATCCATGAAATAGATTCCATGAGTTGTTGTCATGGGCTCCAGGCCTCCAGTTGGACTCACGGGAGGCATTGCCATGGACTCTAGCTCTTCATCTTACTTCATGCAGGATATTGCCATGGGATTCAGGCCCTCAGCTGGGTTCTCCAGGTCTTTAGTGTATGGACAGATTTCCTGCATTTTCTTTGTATTTGACTCCTTGGGTGACCATTATAAATAATACTATAAATTATGTGTCCCATATTGTCTTGTTCTCCTTGACTATGGCACATATCTTCTGTCTCTATACTGAGAACTTGTGTATTTCAAAAGTATTCGCCCTTCTTGGAGCACTATTTTAATAGCTGCTTTAAAATCTATGTTAGATAATGCATTATTGTGTCCTCTCAATATTGCTGTTTTTGGTCCCCTGCATGTTGAGATTTTCCCACTTCCTCAAATGCTGTATTATCTTAGGTTACATTTTAGATATTTTCAATATTAATTATGAACTCTGGGCCTTGCTTAAATTTTAAGTGGAATGTTCATGTTAGTTTTAGCAGTCAGCTTTGTTGGGTTTAGCCTACAAGTTACAAAGATGATTTCAGTGTCAGTTTGGTTTTCAAAGCCTGCAATGTCTTGTTCTTTTGGGTCTGTCCTGTATATCCACTACCAATGTACAGTTTGAGATAAATGACTATCCCTCTCTCACTTCAATTTTCAAAATTTATGATAATACTATTTAGGTTAAGAATTGTGCTGTTCCAGGCTTGGTAATACATGCCTGTAATCTCAGCACTTGGGAGACTGAGGCAGGAGGATCACTGCAAGTTCTTTGATACTTTGAGTGCTGGAGCAGTATGTACTGTTAAGTATGGTATTCATTTACAGTACTCAACCAATATATGTAACTATCATTTTGGTGCTTACCATGCCTTGTAACTTTATGTATATTGTTTAAGTGTCTAACAACTATCACCTTTTTTAGACATAGCAAGTTGAGGGATAAAACTGTTATGTCCAGAGAATATAAATATTAGATGAAAAGCGGGTATTAGAACACAGGAATTTCTGATCCCAAAGCTTTGCCACAGTGCGATCTCAGAGCTATTAGTATTACCAAAATCAACCTGGGAACATTTTAGAAGTGCAGTCTCTGGCCATACTTTAGACCTACTAAATCTGGGATTCTGGGAGTGGAGCCCAGTAATTTGTTTTGATAACCCATGTGTTATCCTGATGTGTACCAATTTTGAGAATCATTTCTTGCTGTCTGCCTTCTGACTTACATACAAGCACTAGCTACTTAGTTTCTGAGCAAAACTAAGAAGCTAAAGTAACTTTAGTTATGCTAGTTTTTTACTTATATCACTGACATATAATGAAATTTGCACTTTTCTGTTGTACTCAAGCAACAGTATTTAAAAATATGTAAATACTATATATTAAAATTTTTAAATGTAAAAAAGTTAAAAATAGATATGGTTTGTGGCCAATAAATCTTTTTAGCTTCTTTTAACTACTATATTAAATATTACCCTATATTTTAAATTGCAGGGCATTAATATTGTTGACCCTAGATTTCAGGGTACCTTTGAGATTAAGATCGAGTTGAATAAAGTGGTTCATGTTTGGAAGGTGATTCATGTTTGAAAGATTGTTCCTATTATGGTTTGTGTCTGGATGTCCCCTGCAAAGCCTCATGCAGTTATGAGGGCAGGCTTCTAGAGTTTGTGATTGTTTTATGGTCCAATGCTGGGATTATGGGTGTGAGTGCTACACCCACCCCAGGGCAGATGTGGCCCACATACAATATAAGGGACAGAAAGAGTCTTCTCTCCAAGTTCCTCCCTTTTTGTTCTTGTTGCTTTTGCTGTCTTCTGTTGCCTTGAACTGTTGCTCCTGTGCCACGCCACCCTTCCTTGGAGCCAGCTGAATATGGACTGAAACCTCCACAAACTGTGAGCTTAAGCCTTTCCCTGCTTAATTTTGGACATTGGGTATTTTGTCTCTGAGAGAAAACTAATCAACACAGTTCCTATTTGTCTAATTGTACTTTTCTTCACGAAATTTAGTGAGACTTTTGTTTCAAAGTAAAAAATCTAAAATGGACTGTAGCTTAATCTAAAATCCTAGGTTCAATCTCTAGTACTCCACCCCCACCCCTAAATAAAAAACCTCTTATGTAGTTAAAACTTAGAAGGAAAAACAGAGGAACTCAGTCAATAAGATGTAATGGTTAGACAGGGACTGAATTTACAGTGGCCCCGTATGCCACTTGAAAAAATTTACTCCTTATTACTCAAAGGCGTAGAGGCTCTGCAGAGTTTGAACAGAGAATTGTATTTTCTAGTACTGATTGATTTGCCATTCCTTGTTGACAGTGTAGAAGATAGTGTGAAACAAACTCAACCTGGGGTCTAGAATCTAGTGAAATCAGAAAAAAATACGTGTGTATTTTCCAGTTTGACCTTGAGAATATTGTCAGAGCTAGCATTGCTTACTGGTACCTGTGCCTTTCTGTATTCATAGTAATGATTCTTACTGTAATTCTGTTTCCCAATTTTAAGGCAGAGCCATGGTAACTGAGCAGGTGAATTTTTAACCAACTTTACAACAGCTGGTTTCACTGTTAGCATTATTCTTACAATGTTTCAGAATGGTCTGGTAAATCATCATTGAAGAAGTTCTAACATCTTAATGTGCATCCATTGAGAAATGTTTACTTGGACCAAATGTCTCTTTACCCACTAGTTTCTTGTTTTTGCCCAAATTATATTGTATAAGAAAAGAGTAAACATTGTAAAAGATAAAGGAATACCAGCTGAAATTCAGGAGATAAAAAAATACATTCTTTCAAGCAAAATATATATTTATATACAAATAATTTGAGTGACAAGTCTAAATTAAGAAAGCCATATATCCTATCCTTTAAAAATTGTTTTCTCCAAGTGTTCCTTAGCAAGTGTTTTAATAAAACTCATAATCTGATTGAAGATATTGAAGGCACACTAAAACTAATTTAAAACAAAAATATCAAGTTAAATGTAGCATCGTGCATAGTTTCCAGTTAATAATCTCCAGTATCCTGCACTGTATATAGGGTATGATCAGTAACATTTGTTAAAAACCTAAAATACAGCACTTACGTTTGGGGAAGGCTCGAGACAAAAATAATGGGAACATTGCAGGTTTTTTAAATGAGTTTTCTGATCTTAGAAGTTTTGAAGAGTGTAGTGAATTATGAATTCACAGAGACAATATGATTTCTCAGTAATTTGTCTGTTTTTTATTTTTATTATTCTTGAGACAAGGCTCTCACTGTATGATTCAGACTGGCCTTTAAATCACAATAATCCTCCTGCCTCAGCCTCTTCAGTGCCGGAATTACGAGTGTGCACCACCATGTTTGGCAGTAATTTGTCTCTTACACTTCTGTGAGGTAATAGTTGCTACTGTTTTTTATTTTCCAAATAGGACATTGGGTAGTTTTGGATTTTTTAATTATATAGCAAAAAATTTGCATAACTAACACATGATCAATTTAGACCAATAAAATAATACTGCCTGCTTAGCTAAAAATTAAAGCTCCTAATAATCTTTAATAGTGCTGATTTTTTCCTTCCTCCTTTAGATAAGGATCAGATCATCAAGTACTGTACTGAGTTCTTACTACAGTATAGATAAAATACTGTTAAGCTACTGCCAACTTATGACAGCCATTCGTTAAATGGCTGTCAATATTGTCCATGCTCTTAACTCTCCCAGAAGTTGCAGTCTTTTCATACACAAGGCATTGTTTCTTCTAGATCTCACCATTTAATAAAATAATAGTGTACCTTTCTGTCATGAAATACGATCCCCCACCATAATATTTTGATTATTTTGTGACTAAGCTATTTAGCTCTTACAGAATATGTGGAGAATCATCTATGTTTGCAGTGGAAGAGTAAATGATAGCTATACTCCAGGAAGTGTTAAGAGAAGTCATTCCTAGCACATGGCTTCAGAACCTCTCAGATTTGATGCTTGTTGTCAGGGTCTATAATTGAGGTGTCTTGGGTCTGTGCTGCTCCGAGGTGATGCTGAGGAGACATGCAGTTGTGATTCAGCCTGCAGTCCCTGGGATCTCTCTCTGGCCTGGACCCAGCTCAACAGTCCTGCCCTAGGGGAGGAAGAACCATGGCTGATAGAACCCAGAAAGGTGGTGGCATCCATTTCCCCTTTCCCTTTCTGCCCTACTCCATCCAGAAAGACTTCATGGCAGAGCTGTACCAGGTGTTGGAGGCTGGCAAGATCAGGATATTTGAGAGTCCCACTGGCACGGTGAGTGTGTGACACGGGACGATGGCTGAGAACATGAAGGCTTCCGCTCCTCGCCTCTGCAGAGATTATTATGGCTGGAAGTTGGGCATCGTGGTCCTGTCAGTTTACCTCTGAGCTCTTCTGACTCAGCTGCCACAGCAAATCATTGTCAAGAAGAGTTTCAGGTTGTCCTTCTGCCTGCATTGCTGGCCGTGGCTCTTCCTGAGTCCTGAGCCTCGCTTGGGAACCTCTGAGGCCCTTGGTTTTAGGATATTTGATCTGCCAACTCAAGTCCAATTCTCTGTCTCTTTATCTCTTGAACTGGTTATTGGCTCTCCTACTTTTTTTGTTTCTGTGTGAATCTTGTGACTTCTGTCCAGCATTAGGGGGTTTGGCAGGGAATGCGGCAGAGCAATGTTGATCCTGCCTCGCTTCCTGTGTCGGTACTTCACCTCCCTTTCTGCCTTTCCATTTCTGTCCTCCGTTCCCTCCAGATGTCGTCTTCCTCTCCCCAGCCCTTACACGTTCACCCTCAGTTCCATAGATTCTTCTCATGTGTATATTCCTGTGGAAACCTGCCCCTATGGCTTAGTTCCCCTTTTGTGTTCTGATGTCTTCTAAATCACATCTCCAAGGAGGCGCTTGCCCTCCACACCCTGAGTGGCATTTTGTTAACCTGCCTGCTTCTGATGCACAGCCTTCCTCCCACTACTGCCCAAGATGCATGGTTACCCTACAAGTCACTTGTTAAGTCTTCTGTGATTCCAGCACCTGGAGTTGGCATCCTAATTTGGTGCCTGTAGTGCTCTGTATGGTGCTGCAGCTCTGGGAGTGTCACTAGACTTCACTGCAATGTGCGCTGTCCTTACAAGTGCATGTTACACTCCTTTCCCTGGGCACTTTACAGGGTTCTTGCACCTATCTACAAGAGATACTGTGAAAGGGGAACAAACAGCCCAAAAATCAAGAAGAGCTGGGATGGGTGAAAGGATAAAAGAAGGAAGGGAAAAGGGAAAAAAAATTAAGTTACTGAAATTGAAAACATAATTAAAAACTTACCAGCAAAGAAAAGCCCAGGTCCTGATGGATTCACAGCTGACTTCTACAAGATATTTAGAGAGGATTTAATGCCCCTACTTCTCAAACTCTTTAATGACATTGAAAGGGAAGCAGTAGTCCCTAACTCATTCCTGAAGGCAAGTATTACTTTGATATCAAAACCAGGCAAAGACCCAACCAAAAAGGAGAACTACAGGCCAATCTCCCTAATGGACATAGATGCAAAAATTCTCAATAAAATACTGGCAAACAGAATGCAGCAAATCATCAAGATGATTATACACCATGACCAAGTGGGATTCATCCCAGGAATGCAGGGATGGTTCAACATATGCAAATCAGTAAATGTAATACACCACATCAACAGAGCCAAAGACAAAAATAACGTGATCATCTCAATAGATGCAGATTTTAATAAAGTCCAACACTCATGATAAAAACCCTACAGAAAACTGGAATACGTGGTCTCTATCTCAATCTGATAAAAGCCATCTATCACAAACCAACAGCTAACATCATATTAAATATTAAAAAACTGAAAGTTTCCACTCTAAAATCACGAACAAAAGAAGAATGAGCGTTATCACCACTCCTATTCAGTATCATTCTGGAAATGTTAGAGCAATTAGATGAGAGAAAATAAAGATAGGAAAGGAACAAGTTAAATTATCATTATTTGCAGATGACATGGTATTCTATATAGAAGACCCTCAAAACATCAGAAAGCTGCTAGAGTTAATAAGCAAATTGAACAGCACAACTGGTTACAAAATCAACACTCAAAAATCAGTAGCACTCTTGCACATAAACAAACTCAAAGAAATTAGGAAAATAGCATCTTTCTCAGTAGGTTCCCCAAAAATGCAATACTTAGGAATCAGTCTAACAAAGGAGGATGTAAAAGATCTATGTATTATAAACTACAGTACTCTGAAAAAGTAAACTGAAGAGGATATCTGAAAATGGAAAGATAGCCCTTGCTCTTGAATAGGAAGAACCAACATTGTGAAAATGGCCATACTCCCAAAACTGTTTTATAAATTTAGTGCAATCCCAATCAGAGTATCATTAGCATACTTCACAGATCTAGAGAAAACATTCCTAAAATTCATTTGGGAATGAAAGAGACGTAGAGTAGCAATGGCATTCCTGGGCAACAAAGGCAAGGCAGGAGGCATCACCATCCCCAACTTGAAATTATACTACAAAGGTACTGTGATAATCATCATGGTACTGGCAAAAAAACAGACCTAAGGATGAGTGGAACAGATTACAGGATGCAGACACAACTACAAAGACACCCCACCACCTTATCTTTGGCAAAGGGGCCAAACATGTTCACTGGAAGGAAGCCTCTTTAATAAATGGTGCTGGAAAGCTGGCTTTCTACATATTGAACAGTAAAACTAAAGCTGTGTCTATCACTGTATACCAAACTAAAGTCAAAATGGATCAAAGATCTAAATATTAAACAGAAACAGTAAATCTACTGTAAGAGCAGACACAGGTATAGGCAGAGTGTTCATGAATAAAATCCGGACTCCTTGGGAAATAATTTCAAAGAGTCAACAACTGGGATTCATCGAATTAAAAAGCTTTTGCACATCAAAAGAAATCATCAACAGAGTGAAAAGACAACACACAGAAGGAAAAAGTTAAACCAGTTGTCCTTCAGACAAAGGACTTACATCTAGAACATATAAAAAATGGAAAAAATCAGACCCCCGCAAATTCAAAGACCCAGTGCAAAATTAGGTGTCTGAGATGAATATGCACTTCTTAGATGAAGAAATACCAATGCCAAATAAATACATGTAGAAATGTTCAACATCACTGGTCATTTGAGAAATGCAAATTAAAAACAACATTGAGATTCCATCTCACTCCAGAAAAAATGACTGTCATCAAGAAATCAATGAATAACAAATGCTGGTGAGGCTGTGGGGAAAAAGGAACTCTTCTCCACTGTTGGTGTGAGTGTAGACTGGTACAAATACTGTGGAAATCAGTGTGGAAATTCCTCAAAAAACTAGGGTTGGAAATCCCATTCAATCCAGCTAATCCCCTTCTTGGTATTTTCCCAGAAAAATTGAAAACATCATGCTATAGTGATACATGTGCACCCATGTTTATAGCAACATAATTTGTATTAGCTAAATCTTGGAAATAACCCACGTGCCCATCAACTGCAAAATGGGTAAAAAAAAAAAAATGTGGTATTTTTATACAATGGAGTATTACTCAGCTATAAAGAAGGATAAACTTGAGGCTTTTATAGGTAAATAGATGCAACTTGAGACCAAACTCATAAGTGAAGTAAGTCAGACTCACATGTGTAAATATCACATTGTCTCCCTAGTGTAAAAAAACTGAGAGTAAATAAGATCCAAAGTATATGATAGATATTGGAAAATGAAACAGAAAGAAACTGCTCAAAAGGGAAGAATAACTGGGTTAGGGGAAAGGAGAAAAAAAGGAAGGGAAAAGATTATATATATACACACACACACACACACACACACACACACTACATAGATAACTGTACTACTAATCTGTTAAGTTCATCAAAAAGAATAGTTTGTGCTTTCATTGTTTGATCATTTTTTTCATGTCTATATCTTGTAATCTGAACTACTACTTTGAAGATAACAATGCACAATGTATTAGCCAGTGTTAATTTCCTGTTACTTGGTTTTGAAATTCTGTATTGTCATTTTTACTCTTTTTTTGTTTTTAAAATAAGAAAAATTTAAATGTATATGTAAAAAAAAGAAAGCTAAGATAATTATAGTACTGATTTCTCTCAGTTTATTAAAGAGAGCAGTTTGTGCTTATATTGTTTGATCAATTATGCATGCACATATCCTGTATTCTGAGCAACTACTTTGAAGATAACAATACACAATATGCTAACCATCATCAGTTTCCTGTTATGTTGTTTTTGAAATTCTGTATCTTTGTTTTCATTATGTTTTTTTTCTCTTTAAAATAAAAAAAAACTGAAAAAAAGTAAAATTGAGGTGTCTTGACTGGGTATGGTGGCAAATGCCTGTAATCCTAACACTTGGGAGGCAGAGGCAGGAAGATCTTCTTGAGTTCAAGGCCAGCCTGAACTGCACTAGCCAGACCCTGTCTCAAAAAAAAAACCAAAACAACCTTTTTTTGAGGTGTCCTTATTTTAAGTAGCAGATACAGGAAGGAATAAAATAGAAAGGACATATGCTGCTGTCTCTTAAGAAAGCTTTCCTGAAGCTCCCACTCTGCATATTTGCTTCATCTCATTGGCCAGAATTTAGGGTCCCAAGACAGGTTAAAAAATGCAGTCTTATTCTGGGTGGCTTTGTTCCAGTTAATTGTATTATTATGGAATAAACGGAGGAAGAGGAGGTATAGGGTACAACTAGCAATCTGCCACACTTTCCCAACTAAGGGTACTTCCTTTGTGTTTTGCTTTCCCACAGCCCTCTAGTGAATTCACAGTTAGGTTGTATTGTAACTTGTTTGCCTCTCTACTTGATTGTGGACTTCCCAGAGACTTATGTTTTTCATTTTTTTCTCTTCAGCACCTTATGTGAAGTTTAGCACATGGTCATTGCTCCTGATAGTGAATGTATAAAGGTATTCAGGAAAAGTACAGCAAAAATATCACAGATACACCCAGACAGCAGTATTTAAATACTGTATCTGTGTGAATATTGGTAATTGCTTATTGTTATGGTTTGTGTCTGGATCCCCCCCCCCCCGCCCAAAGCCTCATGCAGTTATGGGGGCAGGTTTCTAGAGTTTGTGATTGCTTCATGATCCAAGGATTATGGGTGTGAGTGCTACACCCACCTCAGGACGAGTGTGACCCACATACAATATAAGGGACAGAAAGAGTCTTCTCTCCAAGTTCCTCCCTTTTTGTTCTTGTTGCTTTTGCTGTCTTCTGTTGCCTTGAACTGTTGCTCCTGTGCCACGCCACCCTTGGAACCAGCTAAGTATGGACTGAAGCCTCCATAAACTGTGAGCTAAATAAACGTTTCCTGCCTTCATTTTGGGCATCAAGTATTTTGTCTCAGCAATGAGAAAAAAGTAACCAAGACACTTACATAGACATTGATATCTGTTTCTTAAGTTTTGTTTTTATTTTCTTGATTATATGAGTTAGACACTATCTGTAAAGACCATGACTTACTCTTTTAAATAATATCTCAGAATCTCTAAACCACAGTATAGAACAGAAAGAAATTTGTTGAAAAGGTCATATAATTCTTCTCTATTATACATTTTTTATTATTGAGATAAAATATATATAACAAAACTTACCATTTCTAAGTGTAGAGTTTTAAGTATTTTCATATTGTACAACCACCACTACCTATCATCAGGAAGGGAAAAGAAAATGAGAAAAAAAATGGAAACAAAACTTTTGTAAATAAGGGGAAGAGGGGTTGAAGGGAGGGTAGAGGAATGGGAAAAAAAAAAGATGTATCATGTACTGGTATATTCCCTATGATGAATGTGATCATTACATATACCTAAGATGTACCAAAAAACTTTTTAAAAAAAAAAAAACAAAAAACTTCTTCATCTTCTGCTAAAGCTCTGCACCTATCAGTGATTCCTCTTTTCCTTCCTGTCCTCTGAAATTACCTATGTCAGTTTTCTATTGTTATGACAAAATACCTGATGAAATCAATGTAAAAGAGGAAGGAATTCCGAGGCAGAAAATGGTGTGGTGGAGGAAGGATGTTCACTTCATGGCACTGAGGAAGCAGAGAAAGGGGAAGAACCATAGAGGAAAGGACCAGGGACTAGAAACTGTCCTCCAAGGTCATGCCTCTGTGATCTACTTCCTTCGAACAGGCCCATCTCCTGTTTCTATCACCTTCCAATAGTGCACATTATGGTCTTATAATCAAATTATGATCTCATCAGTGAGTTGATCCCGTTAGCTGACAGCCAAACCTTCAATACAGTGAGCATTTTGGGGGGCATGTTTTAGGTAACAACCATAATACTGCCATTCTACTTTCTGTCTCTATGAATGTGACTATTCTAGGATTCTCATGTGAGAGAAATCATGCAATGTTTGTCCTTCTATGACTGGCATATTTCATTTAGCATGGTATCTTCAAGGTTTATCTATGCTTTAGCATGTGTTAGAATTTTGTACCATTTTAAGGCTGAATAACTTTTCATCTTATATGTATCGTATTTTGTTTATGTATTCATGTGTCAGTAGACACTTGGGTTGCTGTGTTTCCTTTTTTTGGTAGTTTTTGTTTTCTACAAGTATTAACATAGGAATCGTGTCTTACTCTGTTGTAATTCCACCATACTGCTCCCAAACACAAACCACATACTTAGGAAAAGTGTAAATAAGATAAAAGCATCACCTATGTAGGCATTTATTGTTCTGGGAAATAATCTACTACCTCTCCCAATCACAGTTTCTACAAGTAAAACCAAAGTTATAATGAACATAGTTCTGGTGCAAAATCTGGACAGAGATATAACAATGGATTGAGAAGGAAATGTAGTGGCACCTCACAAGGAAAGCCTAAATTTTGTTTTAAGAAGCTTGATTATATGGTGGAAAGCACAGGAAAATACAATCTGTGTATTTCCATTCTTTTGAAATACTGTGCAAAGGTTCTTACCATGACTGAATAGTGAAAAAAGATACAGCTGCAGCTTAATAGTTTTATTTTTACCAAGTTTCTCTACCTTTGAAGAGAAAAAGAGATCTCCTTCACTAGAGTAAGAAAAATAACTCCATTCTTACCACCTAATTTCCTTGGACATTAGAGAAAGTTTAGTGACAGTAATTATTGAATATGTTATTACCAGTAATTTACCCAGTGCCTAGAAAATTCTGACTTGGGGCCTCTTTCACAGTGGGCACATAGACTAGACCAGAAGTCAGATTCTACTACTAAAATTGTCTGGTCAAACTTCCAAATAATTATCTAAGTAAAATACATTTCCAGTGATTTAAATAGACTTAGAAGCTTTCCCATTAAAGCTGATTGTTTGGTCAGTTTGGCAAAGTGGTAATACTTTACTAGCCAACTCACAGACCAGCTACTGATACTGTAACTGAGCTAAACCAAAGCACCAAAACAGAATAGAGTATCTTGGCTCTGATGCCTTTTGTCTTTTTCTTTAAAAATCTGGATGCACTGTAAATGTCTGTTCTCCTAGGTGCTTTAGGTTATAACAAGCAACATAAAACTGTTACTTGTCTTTGGCATCTTGTAGTACAGTTGCTGGGATAAAATTGATTTGTCTGAAATGATTTGGAAAAAAGAGAATAAATTATAGTGTTAACTTTGTAAGCCCTTTTAGAGGAATCAACAGGGAGACATTAGAATTTATTGTAGATGTTAAAAATAGAATTGAATGATGGAGGGCAAAGTAGAGGAAGTGTTTCAGAGTAAGGAGAATACTTTGGATAAAGTAGGGCCTAATTATAGATGGCAGTGAGTGAACACAAGATGTTGTAACTGTTGAATGTTTCTAAAAGGAAATGAGTCTAGCAGAGTTACAAGTTGAGAAGACAGGAGGAGAGACTAAAGTATTCTAGAAATCAAAGAAAAAACAAGAAACCAAAAGAAACAAGATTACTGGAAGTGAAAGTGGAAAGAATAGGTACAATTGAGATATTTTGGCAGAAAACGCTGTAGACTGAGTTATCATTAAATTGGAAGGTGCTAAGTAGAGGAAGGGTAAAATACTATTAATTCAGAACCGTAGTAATGACATCCCAATTTGGAGAGAAATACTAATTTTAGATACAGTGAATTTGATGTGCAGTACACAATAACCAAATTGAGACAGACTTAGAGACTTTAGTGGACTGAAACATGTATGGTAAGTGTGGACTATAGGTATATTTCTCCTACACATCCATCTGTACTCAGAGTTAAGAATCAGTTCTACAAAATAACTTGTTTTTAAACTGTAGACTTCACCAGATGTAGCAATTCCAGTATTCAGCAGGCTGAGGCAGGAGGATTGCAGCAAGTCTGAGGCCGATTCAGGTTGAACTTACTACGTAGTGAGCTCAAGGCCAACCTGAACTACATAGCAAGACCCTGACTTAAAAAAAAAAAAAAAAAGCCAGACAAATAAACTGTAGATCTTTTACAAAAGGAGAGACCAAGAGATACAGGGAGGTGGGAGGGCAGAGAAGAGAAAAGGATGAAAAAAGAATTAAGATGTATTATGTATATATAACAATTTTGCACAATGAATGTAATCATGTGCTGCAAACATGCACTAAAACTGTAAAGGTAAGAACATGCATTCCCACTACTTTTATGTATATGTAAAAGCTCTTAAATAAATAAAAGATTTTTCCCCATTAGTTTCATTTTAACTGTAGGAACTAGGTTAGTTGAACTACTGCATGAAATTCATAAATCACACCCAGAAAACAGGTTTTTCTCTGTACAGTTAAATAAGGGAGCAGAATTTAAATTGTTTTAATGAAGAACAGTATCTTAAAGTAAATAATTATTACAGCAGAATACTATTGTCAAGACTTACATTCTTTATTATTGAAAGTTACTGAATTAGCTATTTAAGGTATAGTTTGATTTTACAACATTTGAATTAATGTACTGGCTTATAACTGAATGTTTCATGTTTTCCATTAGTAAAACATTTATTTGGATCTCCTGTGCCAAATATTTGTTGCTTTCTCTCAAAATGGCTCTTTGTATAGATAAGAAAAATCTATAACCATATGAGGTGAAGTGAAAAAAACAAAGATTGTCAGAAAACTCTTTTCATTATTATTGAAATAGAAATTGAGCTAAGGTGTAGTATCTTACAGTGATGATATAAGTAATAGAAATAATAGTCCAATATAAGGATGAACCTTTGTTTGGATTTCACCAGGATACCTGAGGTCGTTGTTAGGAGAACTTTGCTGTTGCCTGCAACAAATGCTGTTTTCTGGTTTCTTGCTGTCTCTTCTGTATGCTGCTTTTTTTTTTTTTTTTTTTTTTAACCTCCCCTCACTTTAGTGGTACTGGTGTTTGAACCCAGGGCCTTCACACTCAGCAACATCCAGGTCCTTTTTATTTCTGAGACAGGCTGTAAGTTGCCTGGGCTGATCTCAAATTTGCCTACTTTCTAGCCTCAGCCTTCTGAATTGCTTGGATTACAGGTTTGTTCCACTGCATTCACTTCTTAAATTTCTTTTCCCCTTTTGTTTTAAAATGTAACAAGAATACAGGATAAGAGATGTAAGTTGAGTAGTTATAAAGCATATTTGCTACCCAGATTAAGAGTAGAACATTGGGGGTATGTCAGAAAGCCTGATATGTCTCCTCAGTTGAATCCCATTTCTCCCCACTCCAAACCACCCCCTATTTGTAATTATTTTCATACTTACGTAAAAATCTTTTTTTTCCTCTTTCTCTGTAAAATTTTGCTTCCTATTTGTGCATGCCTGCATGATGATCTTTCTTTTGTACATATGTGCACACACATAGATGTGTATGTCAGTATTTTCATGTATATTCTCTCTTCCACTGTGTATATATACTGTTTCATTGTATAAACGTGCCATGATACATGTATTTTTTTCTATTTTATAATATCAAAAACTTCAGTTTATGGCCATTCTGGTGCATTTTTCTTGGTACACATGGGAACCAGTATCTCAAGAGTTTATACTTAGATGTGAAATTGCTGGGATATAGGAAATTCATATCTTTAAATTCACTGGGTAATAGCGAAGTATTTTTCAAAGCAGTTATACTACTAGGTTATACTCACCCTAGCAGGATGTGAGCATTCTTATTATCACATGGTATTGACAAACTTAAAGTACTTATTTGAGATAGAACAGTATCTCATTATGGCTTTATTGAGGAGGTTGAACCTGTTTTCATATTTTGATTTATTGTTTGGCAGTACATATTAAAATATTACCCATTTTTGCATTTTGTTGTTTTCTAATTTTTATGGGATAACTTTATATTTTCTGCATGCTAGTCTTTCTTTTTTTTTTTTTTTTTTTTTGAGGCAGGGTTTGACTATGCGGTCCAGGCTGGCTTGAACTCACTTTGTAGCCCAGGCTGGCCTGGAATTTGCATTGATCCTCCTGCCTCCATTTTCTGAGTGCTGGGATTATAGGCATGCACCACCACACCCAGCAAGTCTTTATTTTCTTAGCAGTTATATATATTAAAAGTATTTCCAAGTTGGTGTTGATGAACAGAAGTTCTTAATTTTAATGTAATGTTACTTTTTTCCCTTACAGATCACACTACAAAAATTTATATATCTCTTCTTAGATTTATCCTAGGCGCTCCATATCATTGATGTTGTAGTAAACGGTACATATTTTTTACATTCCATTTTATTTGTTACTAACATATCAGTAGAATAGATGTTTTGCATACTGATTTGTATTTACTATACTTTTCAAATTTTTGCTCATTTTTATAATTTATTTGTAGATCATTTTGGATTTTTTAAATATGTGATTCTATCTAGGTACAGTAATAGGTTTTTTTCTTCTTTTCAAATGTATAGAGATAAGGGCTGGGAGTTTGGCTCAGTGGCTTAAGCACCTGCCTGACAGCTGCGGGGTTGTGAGTTTGATCCCCGGTACCACAAAAAAACAAAACAAAACTGTACTCAAATGTGTAAAGTTAATGAATGCCTTTTGTTTCTTATTCTGTTGGTGAGTGTAGAATAGGAATATAATAACAGGCATCCTTGATTTTTTTGTTTGTTTGTTTTTTGGCATCCTTGTTTTAAGGAACGTTTATATCTCAAGGGTTTGTCAATATCTTAATGTTTCATCAAGGATAAGATGAGCATTTGTTTGGAAAAACTCTTTATTGGATTGAGTAAAGTTTATCTTTCAGTCCTACTTTGCTAAAAGTTTTCATCACAAAGGGATACTGAGTCTTGTGAAGTGCTTTTTCCACAGAGAGATTATATATTTTTATTTATTTATTTATTTTTTTGTGGCACCGGGGATTGAACCCATAGCCTTGCGCCTGTCAGACAGACGCTTAAGTTACTGAGCCAAACTCCCGGCCCTGGTTTTTTTGAGGCAGGGTCTCACTGTGTAGCTCAGGCCGGCCTTGTACTCGCATTGTATCCCAAGTCGGCCTCGAACTCAAAATGCTCCTCCTACCTCAGCCTCCCGAGTGCTGGGATTAAAGGCGTGCACCACCACACCCAGCTATATTTTTATTTTTTATCAATGTGGTAAATTACTTGATTTTCTAATGTTAATCCAACTTTACATTTATAGACTGAATCTAATTTGATCATGTTTATATATTGTTTGATTCGTCTTGGTAATGCTATCACTGGTAATTTCAGCTCTTCTGTTCAAGTCATGTCCCAGAGGACACTTGCTGAGGGAGTAGAGAGGCAACTGTGCTCTGTGTTGTTACATGTTCACAATGGAACTGTAATCCATAATCTCACTACCAGACAACTTGAACCACCAGTGATACATGTGTGGCTGCCCCACCACGTGATTTTTATTAATTTTATTACCAAAAAGAGTGATGAAAGTGTTTAAATCCATTTGTACCATCTGTGGTGCAAGCTGGTAGGAACATGTTAATGGCCTTACCTGACTTGGCAATGAGTGGCTGGTGTGTGGATACCCAAATTAAAGATACCAGTCATAAGTCAGCTGTTGGCCAGCCAGGTAGGTGAGCACAGAAAAAGTTTCATGCAGATGGGAATGGGCTTAACCAATTGGGTTCCCATAGGCTTTATGATTGGCTAAAGATACATAGTTCATGCTCTTTTAGTTTCCTGTCAGGATGTACTCAGGGTGGACAAGGTGGAGTGGTTGTTCCTCTAAGTATACACATGATCGTGTGTGAGAAAATTCACAAAAACAATGACAGTTAAATGGTGAAAGCAGAATTCAAAAAGAGACTAGCCAGGAATTAGTGGAAGGTATAAGAAAGTAGCACCTGTGAGATAGGAAATAGAATGCAGAGCTTGAAAGCACAGACACCTGCTGGTGGCTGGTGGCAAATCAGATGCCAAAAGCTGGATTAGAAGGGGTTACTAAATCCTTGTAATGACCAGAGTTCCCAAATGGGGGTCCACTGGCTCTTGTGGCCACTCCATAGGACAGCCCTAGCACCAGATTAGGTTCTCAGATCCTGTATTCTTGAGGGCCAGGCCCACTGTGTTATCAATTTTGTTCTTGGATTTCTATGGGAATCCCTACCATTATCATCAAATTCATCTTTATCATCAGGTTCCTCTCCCACCATACACACCTACATGTCTACCCTGAGTAATCAGTCTTAACAACCAGAAGAGACTGATAATTGAGTAAAGTTAAGAGTTGTATTCATAAGTGACTGATATGAGTTGCAGTCATATCAAAATGCTGCTGTTTAGATGAACAGGTCAAAAGCGTTTTTACCACAATGGAATATCCATCTTTCCTACCATAGCTTCCCTCTTCTCTCTTTTTTGTATACCTGTACTTTGGAATGTACTGGTTAATATTATATGGCATCACATACTCTATTTGTAATTGTTAACCTGTAAATAGTCTCTCTATATACAAAGTGATGCACATTACCTGTTACCTGCTCTGTTTTGGAAAGGGTATTTCCTACTTGCCAATTCAGTGTTACTGCTAATCCCTAGTACTATTTGAGAGACAGCCTGACTTTTAGCAGAGTCCTCTGAAATTGTTTTATTTAATTCTTCTTATGCCTCATTTATTTGTCTCTCTCGTGCCTCACTGTTGCTCTGCTTTTTAAGTTTTTAAAAACACTTCATTTTTTATTCTGCATCTTTCATATAATTTAGGGTTTATAATACCAAATTAGATTGGTCTTTAAAGATCTACTTCTTAAATAGCATTTTTTTCCAAGTAAGAGATTAATAATACTGATCTGTTTTGGGGAATACAGTAAAGAAAAAAAGGAAATTATAGTGATCAAAAACTACCCACAGTGGTATTCCTTGTTCATAATCTTTTTAAAATGTGTGTGTTGAAGTCAGTTTAGATGTATTATTTTATAACTTTTTCATTTAATATCATGAACATTTCCAAGATAGTAAATGCTGCAGAAACATGACTTTTAATGTTTATTATTCTAGCCTATGAAAGTATCTCAATTTATTTAACCAATCCTCTTTTAACTAAATGCAGTTATTGGAAATTTTTTGCTAATACAACTTACGCTGTGGTGAATGTCTGTTGTATATAAATCTGTGTCCTTATCTACTCACTTTCTTGTAATAAATTTCTAATTGTCAAACCTTGGGATAAAAAATATATGTGTAGTTCTAAACCTCTGATACATATATACTTGAAATGTTTTTTTGGATTTATGTTCTCCTGTTAATGTGTATCAATCAGTGCCTACTAGAGAAACAATTTAATACAATATATACAAACTTAAGAATTTACAAGATTGGCTTACAGTGGCTGCCCACAGAGTCAGGTGTGAAAGAGTGCAAAAGGTCTGTCAGCACACTGGAGATCCAGAGGATCCAGTCAAAGGCCTAGAGCTCACCGTAGTGTCCTGTGTGAGTCCATATCAGGAGGCCAGAGGCTCTGAGTCTGCACTGGAAGCCAGAAGACAATGTCCAAAGTGAAGGGCCATGGATTTAGCTCAGTGGCACAGCACCTGGCTAGCAAGCGTGAGGTCCTGAGTTTGAGTCCCAGTATCCAAAAAAAAAAAAAAAAAAAAAGTGAAGGTGAAGACTGGAGCTCCTCAGAAGAAGACACAGAAGGGAGCCTTTGTTCTTCTCTTCTCCTTTATTCCATTCATCTGACAAGCCTATTGATAGATACTACTCATACACATGGTGGATCTTCTGTTTTGAGTAAATCCCTTCAGCAACACCCAGAGCTATTTGATCCAATTTAGTTGGGCATTTCTTACTCAAGTTAACACAATTGGTTAACTCTCACAATATATGAAAATACTAGTTTCTAAATGTCCATGCTAGAAAGTACCATTAAAATGTAAAATAAATAAATAAAGCCAAAATAAAATTTTACCAAGTTGATAAGTGAAAAAGTGTTATATCACATTTTGAGTGTCTAATAAATTCCAACAGTCTGAGTTGACAGCAACTGAGGTACAAAAACAACTTAATGCTTATACTGTTGGATTAAATTTACAGGCCTAAAGCTGCTAGTTAGAGCATCTATTTGGAGGATAACATTATGCATTATAGCAACTATGGAGTATTTTCTTCTGTCATGTTTTTGAAATCCTGTCATGTTCTCACTGTTTTGTTTTGCTCCATTTTACCATTTTTTTAATTCAATATTTTGTTTTGTTTGGTTTTATTCTGTTTTGTTTGATTTTATTGTGTCTGATGGTATGGGCAGCTATTTTGAAGATAACAAGAGGCGTTATGGTAGCAATGGTTGATTTCTTGTTATCCTGTTTTGAGGTCCTGCATCACTTTCACTGTTTTGTTTTGATTGGGTTTATTCTGTTTTATTTTGTTTGGTTTTGTTCTCTTTAAAATTAAAAAAAAAATTCCAAGAATAATCTTTTCCTATGTACTTGTTGGCCAAGTATACATCTAATTTGTGATTTTTTTTTTTTCCCGGATGTGTTCATTATTATTTTCTATTGAGGTCCATGTTACTTTTTTGTGTAAATTAAATATATTAGCACTTTATCCAATCCAGTATCATTACCTTTTAATTTTATTAATTATATGTTTTGATGTACAGCAGCTTTAAATTTTATGTCACTAAGTCTTTTTGGCCATTTCCTTTTTTATTTCTAACACATTTTGTTTAAATAGGCCTTTTCATCTTTGAAAAATCATGTGGTTTCTTGTACTCACTACTTTTTTTGATGTTGGGTTTTTTTATAATCCATTGAAATTCTCACCCATTACACTTACTAAAACATTTGAGGTCACTTAGTTTCTGACTCAGAAATATAGCTGTTTAGATTCAGAAAACTTGAATCTAAACAGCTTTATTTCTTAACTTTATTTCTATCTAGTTTCAAAAATAGGATGATTAGCAGACCTGTCTTGGCCAACTTGAACATGTAGTATGATAACTAAGAGTTGTACAGGGTCTGGGAAAGGATGTCCGTGAGTATATTAGAATTATAAACTATGGCATTTCGTTTGACTTTCCTGTTGGTTATAGTAGTTTAAAAAAGGAACACTGTGAGTTACATTTTTCTCATTTTCTATTTTAAAAGAAATAAATTAGTTTCTGTTGTTGATATTTTTGAGAGGAAAAATTTAGAAGCAAAGCCAAGGAGAATTTTGTGTGTGTGTTTGCTTGTGTGTCTCATGGTGGCATGATGTCTTTGATACTGTTTTTATAAAACATGGAATGATACAAGATTATATATTTTATAAACTCTTAATAAATGTTGAAGGCATAATATTAAGTTGTGATTCTGGTGAAACATTTGTGTAGGGAGCCAAAATAATACAAACTACATTTGTATCTTTGGTGACATACTTTCATAATTATATAGGATATAGAAAATCTTTATGGATGGTTGAATATTCCTTAAACTAACTTTATGAAGATAGCAGTCAGGTAATAATCAAGATTTTCACCTAATTCTCTTTTTAGATGTAGTTGAGTCTTCTAATTAGCACTTCGAAAATACCAGTTCTAAAATGGTTATCCACATTAGATCCAAGCGTTTAGGAAGTTTGACATTTTATAGGGAAAACTAGAGGGTATGTTATTTAACAAGATGAAGAATTATCCCAGGTACATGGGTTTTTAACATTACCTGCAAACAGTAGCAGATTTTTTTAAAAACCTGGTGCACTTCAGTCAGTTGTAATATGAACTGTTTAGTAAATCTAACCCCATTTCAGATCTGGCCAAATGTATATGAAGTTTTTGAATTTTCATGAAGCGCTACTTCCTTCATTGTCAAAGAATACTGAGGATTGAGCCAGCACAAACCAGAAGAAGCAGCCAGCCACACTTCCACATGCCCGCCGCCACTGGGGAAGCCTTGCTGTAGCTGCATGGGTCAAGAGATGCCTGCCCTGTATCTCACCACCTCCCCAGGAACCTAGGATCAGAGAAACTCAGGTGCCTGTCCCATTCCCCTATACAATGGATAGCAGCCAACCCAGGAAGCATCCGGGACCCCACAGCCAGTTCATTCAGAGAAACGCAGAAAAATGTCAAGCCAAACAAAATTCAATCTCAGACCTCCAGCCTGCACAAAATAAGCCCAGGAGACAGACAGGAAAGAAACTGGAAGTTACATGCATGAAATTTCTGAAATGATAACAAATGAAGTAACAAAACAAGTTTAGGACACTGTAAAAGAAATCAGGTCAGAAATAATGTCTCATGTAAAGAAGAAATGACAACCATAATGAAAGAATTGCTGAGCATGTCTAAAGAAGACAGATTTTTTTAAAAAGAGAAGGGTAGAAAAATGATGGAAGCCTTGAATAAGCAATATAGGAAAGAACTAGAATGCATGAAACAGGTTCAAAGAGATATCCAGGAAATTAAAAACTCCATTGAAAGCTGTCAAGACTGCTTGAACAAACATGAAGATAGACTTTCAGACCTTGAAGACAGGATGGAAACTATTGGTTGTGAAAGGAAAGATCTCTTAAAAATAACAAGGAACCAGGAAATAATTCTACAGCTGCAAGATAATGCAAAGAAAAATAATTTAAGACTGATAAGTGTCAGTGAAAAAGCAAAAGTCAACACAAATGACATAAAAAGACTATTTCAGAAGTAACAGCAGAAAACTTCCCAAGCATGAAAATACAGATAAGTGAGACGTAGATATACAGATAAGGACCTGACATACAGGTAAATGAGACATAGAACTCCAACTAGCCATAACCAAAATAAATCTACACCCAGACATATAATAATCAAGGTCCCAGAAATTCAGCACAAGAACAGAATATTAAAAGCTGTTAGAGAAAAGAAACAGATCACCTATAGTGGATAACCCACTAGAATCATGACAGACTGCTCAACGCAAAGCATCAAGTCAGGAAGAGCTTGAACAGAAAGATAGTTTTGCAGGGTACCTCAATCTAGGTTGGAAGTTGTTTTCTTTCAGGACTTGAAATACTTCATGCAGATGTCTGGTAATCTGAACAACTACTTTGAAGACAACAATACACAACATATTAACCATTGTTAACCCCCTGTTATTCTGTTTTGAAATTCTGTATCATTGTCTTTATTCTTTTTTCATTTAAAAAAATACTGAGGATTAATTAAGGTGCTTAGTTTATCTTTGAAACTTTTTACATTCTTTTCTTTACCTATAAAATAATTCTTATGTGTATGCTGTGTTTATGGGAAATACCTGTACCTTAAACTGCATAGAAAATTTGCTTTGGTCTGGGGGTTTAGCTCAGTGTCACAGGTACCTGCCTGGCAAGTGCAGGGTTGTGAGTTTGATCCCTGGTACAAAAAAAAAAAAAAAAAAAGATTTGCTTTATGGGGAGCTAGGAAGGGGAAAGTTTGTGTTTAAAGAATAGTATTGTTTCTGTCAAGTATTTTTGCAGCTGACAGCAAATTTAGTTCTTATTTATTTATATATTTATTTAGAGACAAGGTCTTGCTATGTAGTTCAGGCTGGCCTCAAACTCACTGTGATCCTCCTGCCTTAGCCTCCTCAGTGCTGGAATTATGGGCGTATTCCAGCACGCCCGATTACTAAATTTACAGTTTTAAAATCAAACATTAAATTTGAACCTGATCAAAAACAGGACTAGCAGGTGGGTATTGTCTTGCAAAACTATAATCCTAGTACTTTGGGAGGCTGAGGCAGGAGGATTACCAAATTGAGTACTACCTCTGCACTTTAGTGATTTATTAAGCAAGACCCTATCTCAAAATTTTGAAAAGGCTAGGGGGAGTAGCTCAGTGGGAAGACCCTGGGTTCAATCCCCAGTACTGCAAAAACAAACAAAACTACCACATGAGTAGACAGAAAAAGAGTATGAGACTATTTGGATAATTCAATATGTTGCATGATAGAGTTTTAATTGGAAAATAGAATGATTAGAATTCACTGTTTTGCTATGCTATTCTTAAATAATTTGAGTGTATTTGTGGAATTCTATCTTTATTTTTTAAATTTCCATATAAAATAACTCACAGATCTTTGAGGTTAGCTAATTCAGTTGCTTGTAGAGGAAGGACTACCTGGACTAGCCAAGACAGAGCCTTGCTTATTATCTTTTAACATCTCCCATGAAAGACTCCTCACAAATCTGTTTTGGTTGTTTATTTACATTTTTAACCATTTGAAATATTATTTTTCTTAGAGTTTCTTTTTTTTAAGAGAAAATGGACACAGAAAAGAAAAAAGCAAAAGAGACAAACAAACAACAACAATAAATCCAATACAATAGCATTATAGGTTTACAAAGTGAGATGACTAGAATTTGACAATGGTTGTAATATTGCATATCGTTACCTTCAAAGGGGTTGTTTAGATTAACAGATACACACATGTAAAATTGATCTAATCATATGAGTATTAACTGTTCTTCTGGTAGTATAGTCATTTTAGCTATCTCATGTATACCTATATACAAATTAATGTCTTTTTCATTATCCCTTCCTTCTTTCCTCCTTTCCCCTTATAGTACCACTTGTTATCTTCAAAATAACTGTCCATACCATCAGGCACAATACAGTCAAACTAAATAGTACAGAATAAAACAAATAAAAAAGAAAACAATGGAATCAATACATAGTAAAACAATACTGATTACTATAATGCCTCATGTTATCTGCTAAGCAGTTGCTTATATCATCAGTCATAATACAATCAAACAAACCAAAATAGGATAAAATCACTCAAAACAAAACAATGAAAGCAATATAGGGTTTCAAAAACAAGGTGATCAGTTATCAATAATGGCTACCATAATGTGTTTTGTTATCTTTGAAATAGCTGTCTATGCCATCAAATATAATAAAATTAGGCAAATCAAAATAGAATAAGATCAAACTAAACAGCTCAATGAAAACAATACAGGACTCATCCCAATGATAGATTAACAATGGCCACTGCCTTCCCCTTTTAGACACTTCCTCCCCTTTCATTTTTACAGTATGTATTGTGTATTTTGAATCCTACTAACTCCTTTAGTTTTTTTGTTTTGTTTTGTTTTTTGTACTAGGGAGATAACATGATGCTCACCCATGTGGCTCTGGGCCATTTCATCCATGAACATGATCTTAAGTTGTATCCATTTACCTACAAGAGGCTTGAGGTTATTTTTCTTTATAGCTGAGTAGCTTTCCATTGGATAAAATTGCCTTATCTTTCTTGTCCACTATGTAGCTAATGGGCAAGCTACCCCCACTTCTTTCTGGTTCCCTGTCACATACAGCATTGTTCTCTCTCCTTTGACCTTCAGTCTATGAACCCCCTTTCGAGTTTAATGTGTTTCTTGTATAAAGCATATTGGTGGGTCCTGTCTCCTGATCCACTCTGCCTGTGTTTCTTTCCATTGGTGAACTGAGACCATCTACGTTAATGGTTAAGGCCAACATGTACTGCCTTGTCTCCGCTATGCCATTTTCCTGCAGTTGGCTCCCCACTTTTCCTGTCTACTCAAGTTGTCTGCCCTGCTCAGCGATATCCCTCTGCCACTGTTTCTGGAGCTGTGGTCTTTTTTATCTCTCTCTAAAATGTCCTTCAGTATTCTTTGTAGGGTTGACTTGGTGATCATAAATTCCTTCAGTTATTCTTTGTCATGAAGTATCTTGTTTCTCCGTTAATTTTGAAAGATAGTTTTGCAGGGTACATCAATCTGGGTTGGAAGTTGTTTTCCTTCAGGGCTTGAAATACTTCACTCCAAGCTCTTCTTGACCTGATGGTTTGTGTTGAGAAATCTGTTCTGATTCTGATGGGTTTTCCTTTGTAGGCGATCTCTTTCTTTTCTCTGACAGCTTTTAATATTCTGTTCTTGTGTTGAGTTTCTGGGATCTTGACTATTATATGTCTGGGTGTAGATTTATTTTGGTTGTGGTTAGCTGGAGTTCCATATGCTTCACTTATCTGAAAGTCACTTCCTTTTCCCATGCTTGGGAAGTTTTCTAAGATTATTTCTGTAAATAGGCTTTTAATTTCATTTGTACTGACCCCTGCTTTTTCACTCACACCTTTTATTCTTAAGTTGTGTTTCTTTGGGTTGTCTTACAGCCGTTGTATTGTTACTTCCAGGTTTCTTGTTATTTTTAAGAGATCTTTCCTTTCATGATCACAAACTGCAAACCTATCTTCAAGGTATGAAAGTCTGTCTTTAGTTTCTTTCAAGTGGTTTTGCCAACTTTCATTGGAGTTTTTGATTCCTGGTTATCTCTTTGAATCTGTTTCATGTATTCTAAATCTTTTTTGTATTGTTCATTCAAGGTTTCCCTCATTTTCCTATGCTCCATTTTTTCATCTATGTCTCCTTTAGAGTTGCCTAGTGGTTCTTTTATTATGTTTTTCATTTCTTCTTTTAATTGAGTTAATATTTCTCTTCTAACTTCTTTTGTATTCTCTTGAAGTTGTTTCTTTACTTCAGTTGCCATCACCTCAGAAACTGGGACTCCCAGTCTCTTCTGTGTTTGCATCTCCTGGACTTGCTCTGTTTGGATTGGAGGCCAGAGACTGCCTTTTGCATCTTTGTCTTGACATATTCCTGGGTTCTTCTGGGCAGATGGGTACTGGGGACCCAGGCACTCCTCTCATTGGCTGCAGTTTCTTTGAAGTGAGACTGGTTCTTCTAGCCAGTGCTGATTATGGATATCTGATGGTTGTCACTGGGGGCGCTGTTACAGCACTGTCCACTGCCTTTCCCCTGCCTGCCTTGGCTCCCCGATGGCTGGTACAGTGTGCGCAGGGGCGGGGCCACTGCCCACGAACCTGGGCCGGTGGGCCGGTCACCCGCGGACTCTCCACCACCACCTCTGGAGCACATGCAGACCGCCATCTCCAGACCAAGCTGGTTACCCACAGGGACCCTCCGAGGTGGCCCCCAGGATGTGTGCAGGGCGCGGGGCTCAGCCTGAGCAACCTCCACGGGTCTGTGCCCAGCTAGGAGTCCCCAGCCCAACTCCAAGATGTCTCCCAGCCAATCTCTTTCTCTGGCAGGAGGGTGAAGACCTCTGTACACTCACCATCAGCCAGTTCAGTTCTCCAAGTCTGCTCCCCCTGTCCACTGCCTCTCTCCTCCAATGCTGCCTCTCTCGACAGAGGCCTCCGGGGTCACTGCTGCCGCCGTGGCACCTTGATCATGCGTCCCCAGGTTCCACACGGTGGGTCCGGCTCCAGGCAGAGGCGCCGCCAGCTACCACCTTCTTTGTTTAAGTGTTTCTTTTTACTCTTTTCTGTGGGCTTCTGTTCTAGCTTTAGATTCTTCCAGGGTCCAAAGAACCCACTTCCTTCCTTCTCGTCTTCCCCACATTGCTATATTCCGGTATCTGGCTGGTATCTCTCAGGGAGGCTGTTTACTCTGCTGCTTACTGTTCCACCATCTTGTTCTTCTCCTTGAATTTCTTTGTTTTAGTCTTCAGAAGAGGAGCCAGTCAGATTTCTTTTAGAGAAAGATTCTTTTATATACATAAAACAACCATTTGGCCACATTTATTTTCCAGATAGTATAATTTCTATTATCTTCGTGTTTCTAAATTGTAATTCTGTTGACTGTTGTCTTCTTGCTTTTTTTGTGTACAGTTCTTAAATGTGAAGGAAGTAGAGTTCTTAATTTTTTTTCTTTGATGCCTGAAATCCTAAGATAACTATTATAAAGAGGTTCTAGAGGGGAGCCAAAATGGAAGGTAGACTGTGTAGGCAGCTGTTACAGTTGGTCCATGCAAGTGATGCTGAAGGCTGGCTCTGGGAGGAGGGTGGGGCCATGGAGATAGAGGACGTGGTTTTGGAGCAGAAAACTCTAGGAGCACTAGCACATTTTCCTCCTGCCCTTTGAATCTCATCCTTCCAGACTATGTGCAAGTTAGACTCTTGCTAAAGGAATAATTTGAAAGAAAAACTCTATCAAACTTTCACCTTATACTTTCAGGTCATATTCTTTGTTGTATTCTTTTAATTTCAGTTTCCACATTTGTTGTTGGTATAAAGCTACATAATTTCTGTGTTCTGTTCTCATAGCTAGTGACCCTGCTAAACTGATCATATTACTCAATTCAGGAGATTGGAGTTTCAGCTTTTTTTTCTTTTTCTTTTTTTACAATTCTTTGGATTTTCTATGTAGACAGTCATATCACTTCAAAATAGTTCTGTTTCTTCTTTTTCAATTTGTATGCCTTTATTTATTTTTTCTTGCCTTACTGAACTGTCGGTTGCCCCTGCTTTAACTTCATGTTGTGGCCACCAGTAATTAGAAGTCAGAGTTGTTAGATGATAGTCTTCTTCTGCCCAGAACACTTGTCTGGGTTGGTGTCTTCCTTGTGCAAAGATTGTTAATTACCAATTCAAAATCTTTAAAGGTTTGGGGTATTTTTTTAATTCTTATATCAGTTTTGGTAATTTATATTTTTCTAAAAATCTAGCCATTTTTTTCGTTTTAAGATATATTGGCTTACAGTTGTTCATGGTAGTCTTTTATCTTTTAAATGTTTATGTCTCCATGTGCTCCCTGTTTTTACATCTTAAAGTGCAAATCTGTGTGGTTTGTGGCCACAGGCTATTATGTTCCATAAGGTTTCTTTGGTCTTCACTTGCTCAAATCCGTGTACTGTACATAGTACTTCCCTGTAGCCAGCCCCTTCTAATTTTCAGTTTCTTAGCTACTATGCAGTTTGTATCCAGAGAATAAAATTTTCTTGAATTGCAGGTCAACTTAGAGTAAATAAGCATAGAGCCAGGGCCTTTAAGTAGTCTCAGGTGGGAGCTTGAACTTTATCAGAATATTTTCCACTTGTGGTACTGGGTGCTTGTTAAAATAAATACAGTGTTTCTCAAAAGCTTCAGTTTACTTGTTTTTCAACATTTGATAGGTGAGGTTTTATTTCAGTTATGTTAACAAACTAATGCTTTTGCTTGTCCTATTTTAAAATAAAGTTGTATGTTACATAGTAGTGCATAAAATAAAACAGTCTCTTACAATTTTGGCCAATGTGTTTTTTTCATTTATTTTCTTAAATGACTTACAGGTATGTATTTGCTTTTTACCTCTCCCAGTATCATTCTCTAATCTCTTTCCAGGGAATAGACTAATTATGAGATAGTTGAACTTTTTTTCCTTATGATAATAGAGAAATTAGGTTAAAAAAGAAAGATTGTCCTGATAGCTTTTTTCCCCTTCTCTTCCCTTTTCTATTCCTTTCCCCCTTCCCTTCCCTTCCCTTCTCTTTTCTTTTCTTTTCTTTTCTTTTCTTTTTTCTTTTCTTTTCTTTCTTGAATGTATTACAAGAAAGATTACTTAAAAGTTTGTTCATTTTCTTTAGGCCTAAAATTTGGCCAGAAGAGAGTAGTGTCCTGAAGTTTGTAAATGCAAGGTAAGTATATTCTAAGAATTTTTTGGTAAAAAGAGGACCATGTTACCAAAACTTTTATTCCTTAAAGTCTTTGTATTTCTTGTGATACCTTACTTAAACTGCCAGGGTTATAAAATGGTTATCCTTCCTAGTGAAGATAATAGTACAGATCACATTTGCTTTCTGTATTTTGTAAACTAGTAGCAACTCAGAGTGGGTTCACTATTTAGCCATCCCCAAATCAGAGACTCTTTTGGATTTAAGTTGTTTGCTAAGTTCATCAACTGAGTTGTTTTGCTTTGTTGGTTTGTTCTGTTTGTTGTGACTGCCTTTCTGTGTGAAGAGAGATTTGTGGGGAGTTTTTATGCATGGTGTTTTGGGAAGCATGTCCTGTAGAGGCAGTGCTGCGGTACTAATCACATTCCGTTACGGTGCTTAGGAAAGTTGCTTCATTTGCCTCCCTGAAGGTGGCAGATAAAGGTAAGACAACTCACCAACAGTCTCCCCCAGACATCAAACCACCTTGCTTTTTGCTATTATCACTAATATCTATCATCTCCTGCCTTAGATTGGTTGTATATTAGAAAATACTGTGTTTGAGCTATACTAGTCTTGTAGGTATCATCCTTGTCAGAGAGATAGTAATTGTTTCTATTTTTAGATGGAAAGATTCAGACTTAGATCTCACAGCTAACTTTGAGTGCTTAACTTTGATTTTAGGTTCTACTAAATCTAAAGCAAATGTTATTTGTGTTAAACCGCACAGTCTGCTAATAATGGTGGTCAGATAAATATTTCAGTGAATGACATATTTGTTAATTATTACATAAGATATTTTATCAGCAGAAAATGAAGCATAACATCTTAGGATTTTACACTTTTTCTACTCAACAATATTATAGAATAAATTTAAATTGTGGCTGTGTTTTATAGAGTAAATTTTGAAGCCCCCCCCCCTGCAAAAAATAAGGACTGTGTTCCAGGACCTAAGTCACTACTACACTGTTTAGCTATCTGTAATTTGTGCTGTAGATGAGCTGTAGTTTCAGTTGCTAAGAAACATTGACAGCCGAGGATTAGCTCAATGGCGTAAGTACCTGCCTGGCAGGTGCGAGGTTGTGAGTTTGATCCCTGGTACCAAAAAAAGAAAATAAAAAGAAACAGTGATATCTCTGTAGTATTTCCTAGGAAATAATCGAGAGGTTTAATCTAGTGGTTTAAATGATTGACAGAACTTTCAGTCTGGCAGATACTGCTTATAGAAAGATACATTTGTGGTATAACCCAGAAGAACAGAAAGGGAGAGTTATTTTTGAAAAAAAGAAAAAGCTAGCTGAGTGTGGTGGCGTACACACCTGTCACCCCAGCATTCTGTGGAGCTGAGGCAGGAGGATCACAGGTTTGAGCCCAGCCTAGGCCGCCTGGGGACTAAGCAAGACCCTGTCTCAAAATCTAAATAGTAAAAAGGGCTGTGGATGTAACTCAGTATAAAGGCCCTGGGTTCGATCCCAGTAGCAAAAAAAACCCAACAAACTAACATGCTACGTAATACTGGTAACATTTTTAAAGCGTTTGACTTTTGAATGTTTCCTGTGAGCCAGTTTACACTCTTTCTAATCTGCACAAGGTCGATA